>PVJS01018223.1:0-35146 GCA_004027185.1 Glis glis | reverse complement strand
AAAAAAAAAAAAAAAAAAAAAAAGAAATTACATCGTATTATAAATACTGTTTTATAGCTTTATTCTTAACAATACATAATGAGTATATTTCCATTTCTGTTTATACATATCTTTAGTATTCCTTTGTTTGTTTGTTTGTGGTACTAGGTATTGAATTCAGGGTATTTGACCTTTGCACTACACCCCCCAGCCCTTTTTTTTAGTTTTTGTTTTGAAACAGGGTCTCACTAGGTTGCTGAGAGTCTTGCTAAGTTGCTGAGGCTGGTCTCGAACCTATGATCCTCCCGTTTGAGCCTCCCAAGAACTGGGATTACAGGCGTGTGCCACACCCGGCTTTCAGTACTCCTTTTTAAAAAATATACTTTTATTGTTGCATTGTAATTATTCATCATAATGAGGTTGAAGGTGACAGGAACAGACATGCACAGCACTTGGTGTGCTTCCCTCTGCATCCCACCCTCCCTCTCCCTCCCCATACATACTATTGAGGTTGGAATTGATGACTTTATATATGAACCCTTTCTGTTAATGGCTGTATTTTACTGTGTTGGTGTAAATGTTAACTGGTGTCCTATTGATCAGCATGTGGGGTATTTCCAGTTTTTCTTTTTAAACCTATGCTTACCCACTTTGATGAATAATTCTTGTGGATGTAGTTATAGAGATGGAATTTGTAAGTCAAAGTAATATGCTTTTTTAAAGTTCTTTTTATAGATAATGCTAAATCACCTTTCAAAAACGTGCCACTTAAGCCGGGCATGGTGGCACACGCTTGTAATCCCAGTACTTTGGGAGGCGGAGACCGGAGGATCCGGGTTTGCGGCCAGCCTCAGCTCTCTCTCTCTCTGTCTCTCTCCCTGTCTCTCTGTCTCTGTCTCTCTCTCTCTACCTAGTGAGGCCCTCCACAACTTCGTGAGACCCGGTTTCAAAATAAAGTATAAAAAAATAGGGCCGGGGGTGTAGTGCGGAGGTAGAACGCCCCTGCGTTCAATCCCCGGTACCGCAAAAAAAAAAAAAAGTGCCACTTTGCATTTCCATTAACTGTATGTTGGGAGTTCATGCTTTTCTATTCTCATTAGCAGTTAATATCATCTTTCTTTTGATTTTTTACAAAATCTTAGGTGAAAATGAAATCGTTTAAAATTTGAATTCTGTTAGTAATAAACGAAGCTGAACATCTTTTAACACCATATTCACCATTTATTTCCTTTCTATAAATTGCTTATTCATAGCATTTATCAACCTTTAAACTTTAAAATTTGATGTGTAGAAACTCTTTCCTGGATAGCCCTAGTTAATTAAAATAACAACTGTTTATTGAGAACTTATCTGTGTCAGGCACTGTCCTAATTACCTTAAATGTATTGCACATTGAATCATCCTAAGAACTCCCTGCAATGGGTATTAGGCCATGAGAGGTTAAATAATTTGCCAAAATAGCTAAGAAGTGAAAGAGCTGGGGTTTAAACTCAGGTCATATGACTCATGCTATTAACCATGCTAACCAGTGCTTTGTGCTGAGAATAATAATAATTGTTATATTTTATTGAGTCATTTTCATGCATTGCTTTATATAGTCTCCATAGCCAATAGGTTCTTTTATTATAGTTGAGGAAACCAAGATTTAAGAGATTAATTCCTCAGTTAGTATAAGATTGAAATTTCAGTGTATTCTGTCAGCTCCAAAATCATTTTCTTAGCCACTGTGCCATTTCCTTTTTTTTTTTTTTCTTATTCTGGTGCATTTTCTCAGGAACCTTAAGAGTGCCATTTTTAAAAGGGGAGGAAACCACTGGGTATGGCGGCACATGCCTGTAATCTCAGTACTTGGGAGGCTGAGCCAGGAGGATCGTAGTTTTGAGGCCAGCATGTGGTAACTAACCCTGTTTCAAAATAAAAAGCTTCAAAAGGCTGGGGGTGTAGCTCAGTGGTAAAACCCCCTTGGGTTTCATCCCTAGTACCACACACATAAAGGGGGGGTCATGAAAAGGAAAACCAGAGATAATGTGAGAGGAGAAGTTGAATTCCTTTGTTTAAAATGCAAGCTGGCAGTGTTGGACCGTGTGTGCTTCCTAGCTGCTAGAGGAGGTCGAGGGCGTGATGGGAGGCATGGAGAGGCACACGGTTCAGCATGGAGAGGGACGTGGTTCAGCGGGATCCTGTGGCAGGAAGCAAAGTGAATCCACGTGGGGCCTGCTGGACATGCTCATGCCAATCCCCCGGGCCTGAGTGTTGCTCAGAGCATCAGATTGGCTTTTACTGTCAATGTCTGTACAGAGTCACACCCTTTTCATATAAAAATTGTTCTGTGACCCTTAAGAACCAGCCCGATGTGGAGCCTCCTTGCCGTGGTGGCTCTGCTATTTGTGTTTCCAGCAAACTTTCTTTTTTTTTGGTGGTACTGGGGATTGAGCCCATGGGCATTCTACCTCCGGGCTACACCCCAGCCCTATTTTTTTTTTATTCTTTATTTTGAAACAGGGTCTCACTAAGTTGCGGAGGGCCTCACTAAATAGCTGAGGCTGGCCATGAACCCAGATTCTCCTGTCTCAGCCTCCCAAGTGCTGGGATTACAAGCGTGAGCCACCACGCCTGGCTCCAGCAAACTTTCTACACGAGTTGTCAAGGCAAATTTCAGTCTAGTCCAGGTAAAGTAATAATCAGTTCTTAAATCAGAGCAGATTGTATTAATGAGGCTTTACTTTGAATTATTGTAAGAGCTAAACAGAATATATTTCTTAAGGGTTTCATCATCTGTATCATTATTTAGTAAAGATGAAAAATTTCAGAAATAGGGTCTTCTTCAGTCTCCTTTAATCCACAAGAGTTTTGAGTCCCTTTTCTGCGTCAGACATTATGCTAATCATTAGGGAACACGAAGGACCAAGATACAGTTCGACATTGAAGGTTGTATAATTTAGTGAAGCAGACTATAAATAAATAATGTGAGCGCAGTGCAGTGATAAGAAATGAACAAGAGTACATGTAGTGTAAAAGAGGTGGGGGTAGAGTAGGGGGTTGTAGGAAATACGATTCTGGTATTTGTGGCCATGTACTTTCTGAAGCACTTGAGTTGCTCTGTAGAGAGTTCTGGGTATTGAACCGGGAGGCCAACAATACTGTTTCAGTCACCCTGGTATCAACTCACCCTCACTTGGGCCATCACCCACCAGAGCCCAGCTCTTTCAAATAAGTCTCTTTGTCGGACCTACTTTTGCTACTTTCTTGTGTATTTTGTCTACATGAAACAAAAACTGATTCTTTGTTGAAATTTATTCATGTGAAATAAATTTATTCATGTATTGCATCTTTTTAACTCGATATATTTTCTGAAGGCTAACACTAATTCTTTTTTGTTTTGTGATTTTCCCTTTTCCTTCTTTTTATTCTACTAAGGTTACAGGAGCTTTTTACTAAGATCGTTTTAAGATTTTACTAAAATCTTACAGTCTAAATTAAGCATCTACCACTTGAAAAAAAAGATAGTTTGATCTTCCTTCTGTTTATAAAGTAATATGGTCTTATGGTTAAAAAATTATGGAGAAACATTAATTTAATTTTTTTACTTTTATTGGTGCATTATAGTCTCACATCATAATGTAGTTCAAGTGATAGTGACACACATGCACACAGCATTTGTGAACTTCCCCCTGGCTCCCTCCTCACATGGAGAAATATTAAGAAAAAAAAGTATAAGTTATCCACAATCTCAGTCCCAGATAGGGAGAGGCCTGTTGACATTAACACCTGCTATTTATAGTTTCTGTTCCCTTACTACACAAGGTGTCTACTCTGGATGTACTGCAGTGGACACTGGAACGTTGAAGGAATCCCTGGAGCCACAGGGAGCCTCTGACTTGTTGGCTGTCTGGTTCAGGCGGACCACGGTTGGCCTTGCTGACTGCAGAGGGCCGCACAGGCACCGTGGGAGGGCTGGTTCCTTCCCCAAGGACAGTGGGGGTCAGATTCTCTGGGCGCTCGGGCTGGCCTCCGAGCGTTGACATTTGCTTACCTCTCCATGCTTCAGCGTTTCTCATGCATCTGGTGAGAGTAATATCATCTCTCTTAAACTTGAGACTTTATTGATGCCTAGATGGTAATGTCCTTTGAAAAATGCATGTGTTAAATCAATCCCTGGCACATAGGGGAACCCCAATAAATAATTGTGATTGTGCAAGGGACTGAACAAAAACACTGAAAGAAAAAGTAGAAAAACTTTCTATAGGAATAGGGTTGTAGTACTGAGTTTATTGATATTTTTACTGACTGATTTAAATTTCCTTTTTAATATTTGGCTGCTTTGTTTTATTTAAAACTGTGATGATAAAATTCTATAGCAGACTATCAGTTGCTTGGAGGTACTGCTTCATTGAGAATTAGGACACATGAAAGTCTTCCTGCAGCTAGTTTTCACAACTATTTTAAGATTATTAATTTATTATAAGTTTATTATAATAATCCATTTAAAAACATACCACAGAAAGCAAGACTAGAGGGAGAGTCCCTATTTTCTGTTACTTTTTCTAAATTGGAAGCTGTCCATAAACTTGGTATTGAAAGCTCTTTTCAGAAAATAAAATATATTTTGTAATTGCTAAGTCATTAGAAAAAGTAGTCACCTTTGCCTCAATGTCTTTGCAATTAGATTATCCTAGAAAGATAGTTTTAATTATCGTTATTATTATTATTTCCTTCGTATGACTTTCACTTCTGGGCAATGGAAAGATCAAGAGTTTCTGGAGTGAATAATATTATTTTTCAGTTTGTACCTACTTGTCCTTTTCTGTATGTTAGTCATAGTGCTTTGAAATGTCTTTGCATTTTGTTTAAATCTTTGACTTGATGGGGTGACTTCATGAAGTCACTATATTTACAGTATACAGAGCTCAAAAGTCAGAAGCTGTAGAGCTAGCCTGAGATTCTTTGGTTTTCTTTTGACCTGATTTGGGAGCTCTCTGGATCAGTTATTTACTTTCTAATGAAATGTGAGAAGTAGCAGGGTGCAGTGGCACATGCCTGTAATCCCAGTACTTGAGAGGCTGAGATAGGAGGGTCACAGGTTCAAAGGCAGCCTCAGCAATTTAGTGAGACCCTCAGCAACTTAGTGAGACCCTGTTTCAAAACAAAAAATAGACAGGGCTGGTTGTGTAGCTTAGAGGTAGAACACTCCTGGGTTCAATCCCTAGTACCCCCCCCCCAAAAAAAAAAGAAAAAAAAAGAAATGTGAGAAGTAGAGTAGTATAGCTCTTTTCTAATTTTCCTTTTGGTGTAGCAGAGTAGAAAGTCTGACTAGAGTCTATCTAGAATGGATAGACCTAGACCTGAATCCAGCACTTACTTGTTTAGTGTGGGGAGAGTGTCTTGAACTCTGAGCTGGTTTCCTCACTGGTGAAGGGTGCTTAGTAATACTTGACCCACTTCAAGTTTGGGTAAGGATTCAATGAGATGACAGGGGAGGGATTTGGCAATATAAATATACAATACATTTTCCCTGTCTCTTCTCCCTATATAGTCATAAAATAATAGCATTTTGCCATTTTAGATCTCCTTTTGCTGTAAATTGGATTCTTACTAAATTAATGTTGAGCCCAGGCAAAGTTCTAGGGCTGTTTTGTTCCATTTATAGGAGGCAACATGGATATTTACTAATATTTAGCAAGATAAAATATCTTACTTAAACTATATTTATAGTTTCTATTTTTACCCATGATACATGGAATATATTATGATTTTTCTGGGCCTCCCATTGTGTCTAATTTTCTATTTGAGATAATGAAAATAGACCTAGCCCAGTGACAGAAATACTTGTTTTTTGGAGTCTCCTGTGCTAAATTTGGGCTAATATGACTATGCTGGGGGCTGAAATTCAAAAGGATGTCTTTAGACATTCACAACTTTGATGTACACAGCTGGGCTAAAACCGGGCCATTCCTAAGCTCATAGTAAAGCCATTAGTTTTAGACCTCAAATAAGTGGGAAAAATGATTAAAACAATTATTCTCACCTTTCTATAGCCTTTAGAAATTATTTTTCCTATGAGGTTGTTTGAGGATGGTCTAGTCATGTAATTTTTCCCCCGCATCCTGAAAGTCAGAAGGAAACTTTTGTGCTGAAGACGTCAGGAAGCTTGTTGAGCTGCTGTGAGCCGAACACATCTCGCAGCTGCTAATTATTATTTTTCCATTTGACTGGATGAATCTTATTTTTGAAAATGTCACTCTCACTTGTTCAGAGCAGGTGCTGAGCGCCCGGTCTCTGCAAATGTTACTGCTGCAGGCTAAATTGAGTTGTCAATCTTCAGATTCTAAAATAAATTAGAGTGTTTTGGGGCCGTGACTGAGACAGGCATTGGAGATCATCTTGTTTTCTAGTATTTTCTATCTGTTTTGAGTTTTATTTCCCCTTTTAGCTCTGTTTAGTCAGGAGCCTGTATTATATGTCAGATAATAAGGCAGATTATATTTTCATAACTGTATGATTGTCATCAGAAAGCCTTAAGAATTATCACCAAATTGAATTCTTCTTTTCATTAGATACATTAATCATTTTCAATTCATATCTACACACACATATTCACACATTCATACATGTGTACATGTACATCTCCTGTGCAAGCTGCTCATCACTGTAACCTTTCAAAGACGCTAGTTCTAGTTTGGGTGGATGGGGACTGTTTTGCACACTTCTTTGGCCTAGAAGTATATTGCCATCATCTCAGGTCTATCCCCTATTTCTTATTTCAGGAATTCTGCCAAGACATGTATGATTAAGTCTCTGTCTTGCTTAGTAGATAGATACCAGTGTGGATGAAGTCTAGCAGACTGAGGCATTTTTAATCTTGGGGTAAGACCTTTTAATGCAGTGCTACTTGAAGTGTGGTCTGCGTTCCCAGTGCTGTGCAGTGCAGTGAACTGCTAGCAACCTGCAGCGGGTCAGTATAGAAAGTGAGAGCGGGCCTTTGGAAACCTACAGAATTTGATAGAATAATTGTACATGTATCGGATCTTACAACATAAAATTTGAGCCTGGATTTTGCATGCCTTTAAAAATTCATTCTTATTGTTTTTTATGAAAATATTTACCCATGTCTGATTGAAGATTAACAAAACTGGTTTTCACCACAGTCAGTTTGCTTTAACATATATTTTCCATGTCTAGCAGTTCAGTTTTGAAAGGTCTGAATTGTCAGTTGATTCTGTCGTGTTCTTAGTGAGGTCAAGATCCTGCTGTACCACAAAATTTCTAAAGGCCAAAATGATATTAGAATGGTTACTGTTTTGTTGAGTGAAGATACGGTTTCATTTTCGTGTCTTATAAGACTATGTGTTGCTACTGCATTATCCAAGTTGTTTCTGGAAGATTCAATTTCTTATGGACTTTTCATAGTTCATTAATTCTTTTCACTCTGTCAGATGGCAAGACGAAATGATTTTTTTTAAAAGGAAAAGTAGATTGACTTGCTAGAGTTGAAAGAAAGATGATTAAGTATTGAGGTACCATTATCTTGAGAATTGGGAGTGAAATTGGCTTTAGAAGAATACCTTAGGTCATCCTATATTAGTTTTACTAAATGTGATGAATTTATAGTTGAAACCATTAATTGTGATAATAGATACAGAGTTTAAACAAACATAAAGGCATATTAACAAAGGACCACATGAACATGTTTCTAAAGTTAGAAGAAAAGATACTAGGAAAAGTAACTGGAAAAGGTAACAGAAAATTTAATGTAACAGGTAAAAATCTCACAAAAGGAAGGAAGGAAGGGAAGAATTTCATAAAGGGAAAGGTTATCAGATTTAGGCCTTCATGAAATCTAAGATCTCAAAAGAATTTGTAGAAGGAAATAATAGATGACCTGGAAGGCAATAGTTTGTAGGAGTAGTCATAGAAGGAACTGAAAGTTAGGGAGGAGTTAAAGAAAATCTATGGGGCTGAGGGTGTAGCTCAGCATTTCAGATCCAAACTCTATAGCCTTATGTGAGTAATCAAAAGTATGGTATTGGTAAGGGTCAGACACTCATGTCACAGCGCTGTGCTCAGGAGCAGGGCTACAAGAAATGATTGTGATGGCTTTAGTTTTAAATGTGTTCAGTGTTGTGAGGCTTGTCTGTGTCAGTAATTAAAGATGCTTAGTAAACCAGTAAGTATGTGTATCAGTGAACTTTCCATCACTGCGACAAAATACTGGGCTGGGGACCAAGCCTTTAACGCATGGGCCTTTGGGGGACACTGCTGATCCAAAGTATAGCAGTATATAAGTAATCAAAAGTTGGAGACTGCCGGGCATGGTGGCGCACGCTTGTAATCCCAGTACTTTGGGAGGTGGAGACCGGAGGATCCGGGTTCGCGGCCAGCCTCAGCTACTTAGTGAGGCCCACCACAACTTCGTGAGACCCGGTTTCAAAATAAAGTATGAAAAAAATAGGGCCGGGGGTGTAGCGCAGAGGTAGAACGCCCCTGGGTTCAGTCCCTGGTACTGAAAAAAAAAAATTGGAGACTGATAAAGGACAGACATGAAAGAAGTAAGGATTTGAGATAAAATCATTCGCCTAAAAGTAACTGCTAAATCTGAGAATAGGAGTAGGAGAGAGGCATAAAATGAAGTGGAGAAGTCTGAAGAACATCACATGACAAATTACATAGTTTCTTCTTATCTGTTTGTATAACCAGAACTTTTTAGAAAAATCCACCGAAAGAGAAACTCGTCAAGAATATGCTCTGGCGATGATTCAGTGCAAGGTTCTGAAGCAGCTGGAGAACTTGGAGCAGCAGAAGTATGACGATGAAGATATCAGTGAAGATATCAAGTTCCTCTTGGAAAAACTTGGTGAGAGTGTCCAGGACCTTAGGTATGTTAGTAGTCGTATTTTCGAAATTCTCAATACTGGGGTCTTTGTGTGACTTGCATAGGTTTTTTTGTTTGTTTTGTTCTGACAGGACAAGGAGGGGTCTTGCTAAGTTGCCCAGGCTGGTCTTGAACTTCTGGGCTCAAGGGGTTCTCCCACTCAGCCTTCTGAGTAGTAGGGACTACAGGTGCACATGCTGACTTGCATAGCTTTTTAACAAATCTGAATTGATTGCCAACTATGAAAATCAAGAGATTCCCCTAAAACATGCTATGTCTTCTGTTGAGACATCAGTTTTATATGGCAATGGTTGGTTAGAGCTGTGTGTTATCTCTTCCTCTTTGGGGGGATTCCCACCATTTTATTTATATAAAGTGAATAGGGTGAGGGGTCTAGCTGACTTATTTCCAGTTTTGTTATCACATTTAGGATATGGTTGTTTAAAATACTAGTTTACTTCTTATGCTAAATGGCCCTACATTAAGGTAAGTTTATTCAAACAGGACACTGATCAACTTACCTATTACATTCTGGTTATACTGAATTACTAGTCAACATTTAATGGCTCTTTTAAGGAAAATTCAACTATGTCCTGACATTGTTTGTCTACTAGCTAACCACATAAAAATTTTTCATATTATAAAGCTTTGAATAAACAAGTTGTTGTACATCCATCGTGAGTGATTTTTGAATGAAAGTGCATTGCAGTTTTTTATTTTTAATTAATCTATAGTAGATTAATTCACATAGTAAATTACCTGTACATTGTTGGCAGTCACATTGTAAAATATTGTACTAATATTTTAAATTTTGTTTTTATGATGTATTACCATAGTTTATGATGTTTATAGTATTAGGGTATGCTATTTTATTTTATGTCAAAGTACCCTATTTTTACATATGTTCACAATATTATACGTAGTGGTCTGACAAATAATAATATTTCAAGTGTCATGATAGAAACCATTTTTTTTTCTACTGGGGATGGAACTCAGGGGCATTCTACCTTCAAGCTACTTCCCCAGATCTGTTTTATTTTTTATTTTGAAACAGGGTCTCGCTAAATTGCTAATGCTGGCCTTGAACTGTGATCCTCCTATTCCAGCCTTCCAAGTACTGGGATTATAGGCGTGTACCACTGTGCCCAGCTTTGTTTTAATATTTCGTGCTAAGTATTCAAATTAGACAGGAGTGTTGGACCTTAGTACTATAAAGAAAAGAATAAAGTGCACAAGATTTATTAAGGGTTATTTAATCTGTTTAGTGGTAGTTAATATATAAAAATTGGTCAGTCTTTGTAATTACATCAATGATGAGATTTTATTATTAATTTTGGAGTAACTTTCAAGTTCTTATAAACTTGGAATTCTTTTAAAAATTTTATAGCTCATTTGATGAGTACAGTTCAGAACTTAAATCTGGAAGGTTGGAATGGAGTCCTGTGCACAAATCTGAGAAATTTTGGAGAGAGAATGCTGTGCGGTTGAATGAGAAGAATTATGAACTCTTAAAGTAAGTGTTGGGTCCACTTTACACTTTTAATACCTGTTATGCAAATCCTCACTAGCACTTGCTTTTGTCCTTCTTTAAATTTTATGTATTCTGTGGTTTTAATTTGTATTTCTTGCTGAGTAATGTGGCTCAGTGCATTTTCATGTGCTTTTGGCCATTTGGACACTTTTTTTGGTGGTATTGGGGTTTGAATCCAGGGGCATTTTACCTTCAAGCGACACTCCCATCCCTTTTAGCTCTTTATTTTTTATTTATTTATTTATTTTGGCAGTACCGGGGATTGAACCCAGGGACATACCTACCTCCGGGCTACACCCCAGCCCTATTTTTTATTCTTTATTTTGAAACAGGGTCTCACTAAGTTGCAGATGGCCTCACTAAATAGCTGAGGCTGGCCATGAACCTGTGATCCTCCTGTCTCAGCCTCCCCAGTACTGGGATTACAAGCGTGTACCACCATGCCTGGCTCTTAGCTCTTTATTTTGAGACAGGGTCTCACTAAGTTGCTGAGGCTGCCTGGAACCTGTGGTCCTCCTGTCTCAGCCTCCCAAGTGCTGGGATATAGGCATGCGCCACCATGCCTGGCTGGACATCTTTTCTTGGATAAGCTGCCCATTCCAAGTCTTTATTTTAATTTTAATTTTTTTTTTTTTGGTGTGGTATTGGGGATTGAACCCAGGGGCATTCTACCTCCGAGCTATACCCCAGACCTATTTTATTATCTTTATTTTGAAACAGGGTCTCCCTAGGTTGATGAGAGTCTCACTACTTGCAGAGGCTGTCCTTGAACCTACTATCCTCCTGTCTCAGCCTCCCAAGTACTGGGATTACAAGCATGCACCACCATGCCTGGCTTTTTATTTTTATTTTTATTTTTTTGCTTGATATGGAAGTTCTATATTCGGAACATGTGGTTTTTTTATATTCATTGCAACTATTTTGTCTCACTTTCTAATGCCATTTACTTTTGAATGGTGTCTTTTGAACAGAAGCTCTAAATTTTTTTTTTTTTTTTTTTTTTTTGCGGTACCAGGGATTGAACCCAGGGGCGTTTTACCTCCGAGCTACATCCCCAGCCCTATTTTTTTATACTTTATTTTGAAACCGGGTCTAACGAAGTTGTGGAGGGCCTCACTAAGTAGCTGAGGCTGGCCGCGAACCCAGATCCTCCGGTCTCCGCCTCCCAAGTACTGGGATTACAAGCGTGCACCACCACGCCCGGCCAGAAGCTCTAAATTTTAATGTGGCTGTTTATTAATCTTTCCCTTTGTGGTTAGTGCTTCCCTGTGCCCTGGTTAGGAAGTTGTTGCCTCCCCAGTGTCATGAAGATATCTTTCTATGTAATCGTATAGAACCCTTCTTGTTTAATCTCTTATATTTAGTTCTCCAGCTCATCTGCAATTGATTTTTGGGTAAGGTATGAAGTAGGAGTCAAAATTCACTTTTGTCTTACATGGATGTCTAATTGAACCAGCACCCTTTATTGAAAATAACATTCCCCAATGTTCTGCAGGTTGACTTTTGTCATGAGAAGGAGGCTACATTTGTATAAGCATTTTTCTTTTTAAGTGAGACGTTATTTCCATATCATACAATTCACCTCTTCAAAGTATACGGATCAATGATGTTTAGTGTTTTCACAGCTATGTACAGTCATCAACACAATTTTAGAACATTTCCATCACTTCAAAAAGAAACCCAGTATCCTTTAGCTATCACCTCTCTATCTACTCCTCTCCCCAGCCCTAAGCAACCACTAATCTGCTATGTCTATGAATTTACCTATTATAGAAACCTCATATAAACGGAATCATGTCTTTGGCCCTTTTGCCTCTGACTCCTTTTGCTTACCATAATGTGTTTGTTCAAGATTCATCCACATTCTAGCATTTATCAGTACTTCATTCCTTTTTGTGGTTAAGTAATTTTTCACTGTATGGAATATTTATTAACTCATCAGTCTTTTGATGTTTGGGTTGTTTCTGCCTTTTGGTAGTTGTGAATAATGCCACTAACAATACTTGCTCTACAAGTTGGTGTGTGAATATATGTCTTCATTTCTCTTGCTTGGGTAGATACCTAGGAGTGGAATTGTTGAGTCATGTGGTAACTCTGTTTTACCCTTTGTGGAGCTGTCAGACGGTTCTCCAGTCTTATATTCCCTCTAGTGTTATGAGGGCTTTGGTTTTCTACCTCCTTATAGGACTTGTTATTTTCTGAGTTTTCTATTCTAGTCATCTTAGTGGATGTAGTGGTGTTCCATTGGGGTTTCTGTTTGTATTTTCTGGTGGCTAATGATCTCAAGTGTCTTTCTATGATTATCGTCCATTTGTATATCTTCTTTGGAGAAGTATCTATTTTGATCCTCGGCTCATATTTTATTGTGTTGCCTCTTTATTATTTAGTTTTAAATCTACTTTATACAGATGATCCTTGGTTTATGATAGGGGTTATATCTTGATAAAGCCATTGTACATGGAAAATGCATTTAATATACCTGATCTACCAAACATAGCACACAGTACACTGTAGTGTACCGGTTATTTACCCTTTGATCACATGGAGCTGTGGTTCCCTGACATTGCCCAGTATCGCAAGAACATGTTGTGCAGCAAATTGATTGCTTGGGAAAAGATTACAGTTCAGAACTCAAAGGCTGGTTTCTGTTGAATGTATATTGCTTCACCTCATCACAAAGTCAAAAGATGGTAAGTCGAACCATGTTAAGTAGGGGATTGCCTTTATATTGTGGATACAAGTCCATCATCAGATAGATGATTTGCAAATATTTTCTCCCATTTTGTGTGTTGTCTCCTCACTTCCTTGATAGTGTCCTTTGAAGCATAAAAGTTTTAAAATTTTGATCAAGTCCAATTTATTTTTTCTTTGGTTTCTTGTGGTTTTGGTGTTATACCAAAGATCCATTGCCAAACCTCAGGTTACAAAGATTTACCCCTATGCTTTCTCTAATATTTTTTTAGTTTTAGCTCTTACGTTTAGGTCTTTGATCCACTTTGAATTATTTTTATAGATGTGTGAGGTAAAGTTCCAGTTCTTTTTCATGTGGCTATCCAGTTGTCCCAGTACATTGTGTTGAAGAGACTATTCTTTAACCTTAATTATCTTGACACCCTTGTCAAAAGCTGATTGTAGACATAGGGTTTTAGTTCTGGGCTCTACTGGTGCTGACACTACTACCACATTGCCTCGATTACTATAGCTTAATAGTAAGTTTTGAAAATGGGACATTTCCTTTACCTTTTTTCTTTCTTCCTTCTTAAAAAGGAGTACATCTTATTCTAATAAGACTACATTTTAGTAACACTGTTACTGAACTTAGTGTCTAGTTAATGGGTATTTAAAATTACTGACAGATTTGGCTGTTATAAACAATATAAGAATTACTATATACATACCTTACTGTAGCTTTTAAAATTAGTAGACTTTAATTTTTAGAACAACTTTAGGTTAACATAAAAATTGAGCATAAAGTACAGCATGTTCTCTGTATTCCTTTGATCCCACCAGCACAAAATTTCCTCTGATTTTTCTTTTTCTAATTTTTTTTTTGTAGTTCTGGGGAATGAATCCAGGGGCATACTACCTCCAAATTACACCCACAGCCCTATTTTGTTTTCTAAACAGGGTCTTGCTAAGAACCTCTTGCTAAGTTGATTACTGTAAGATTACTGTAGCTTTATAGTAAACCCTGAAATTGGTAGTGTTAGTTCTGACTGTTCTTTTTCAGTATTGTGCTGGCCATTCTGAGCCCTTTGCCTTTCTAGGACTGTAGAATACATGGAAACATGGTTTAGGTTGTCTGAATGCACAGAGTAAGTTGCTTGGATTTTTATTTGGATTGCATTGAGTCTGTAGATCAAGTTGGGAAAATTTGACATTTTTATAGTATTGAGTCTTCCTCTCCATGGACATGGAATCTCTCTCGATTTATTTAGATTTTCTATAATTTCTTTCATTTGACTTTTGTTTTCCTCAGATAGATATTTTACATATTTTGTTGGGTTTATACTTAAGTATTTCATTTTTATGGGTGCTAACATAAATGGTGTTGTGTTTTATTTGGGGGAGGGGTTACTGGGGATTGAACCCAGAGGCATTCTATCTCCGAGCTATACCCCCGGCCTTTTTGAATTTTTTTGTTGTGAAACAGGGTCTCGCTAGGTTGCTGAGAATTTCACTAAGTTGCTGAGGCTGGTTTTGAACCTGTGATTCTCCTGTCTCAGCCTCTCAAGTACCAGGAAGGAACTGCTATTTTGAAAAACTTACTAGAGGTTTCTTCAGTCTCTGAACATAAATATTCTTTTATTTATGTAAGATTTCTTTCAGATGTTATGGTCTTCCCCATCTTTCATTAAATCTATTCCTGTGTATTTGATTTCTTGATGTTCTTGTAGATGCCATAATTTATAATTTTCATTTTCTGTTTGAGCATCAATGAAACTTTTTGCAGTGATAGAAGTAGTTTATAGTTGTGCTACTCAGTATGATAATTTGTGGCTAAAGAGCATTTGAAATGTTGCTGGTGTCACCAAGAAACTGAATTTAAGAATCTAATTTTAATCAATAAAACTTTAAATAGCCACATGTGTCTAGTGGCTGTCATATTGGGCAGTGCAGCGTGAGACCGATAGCTCACAGTACTGACATAAACGCTTCTGCGTTGTAAATCTGTTGGCCGCCTAGGTTCCCTCATGGCCAGCTTGGCATTTGGTTTTCTCAAGTTATTTAACATTTGTGCCTCTTAACTTCACAATTTAATACTTTGTTTTTGTTTTATTTCCCATTTTGTCTTTCCTTGTGGTTTTATGCTTTAAAAATCATTTTACTGTCATTTAAATGAGGTATCTTGGAGGAGCAAAGGTCAGTGCCTGTGTCTCATGGAATGTACGTAGGCAGACATATCTCTGTTGTTTAGACCTTATTTTCTATGTACTACTAAGAATGACACATCCTTCTTATTTAAATGAAGTGTGGCAAACCACATCGAGTGGTTGGCAGGTGTTGGCAGTACTGATGGGGAATAGGTAATAGGAAGGAATGGATTATCTTTTCAGAATTGTCTTACTACCTTAAGTTTTAACAACAAAAAGGGCTTGAAAAATGCTTTTTAAATTTAGTCTTTGGAAAAATTGAGTATAATGGAGGAGAGTTTTTCCTCCCCCACAAACTATTGCTAAAGCATCACACGTGTCTTTATTATGATACACATAATAAGAGCCTTTTGAAGTGCATTAGGTTTTAATTTTTATGGCTCCTTCAGATTACTCCCCTCTGTCTTTGTATGACCTTTTGTGGTTTTTCTGAATAACCAGAAACAATGGCCTGTGGTATTTTGGTTTTCCTTTATGTTTCTGTGATGATGAGAAATTTGAAATCATTGTCTTAGTTCTATAAACTAGCTGTATGGGATGATTGACAGGAAGGGTGTACTAGTGCTGCCCTCAGACTAGTTGATAAAATAGATGCAGATGCAATCTTTATTTAATTTTGCTATTTAAACAAAAGCATAGTGCATGCTGAGCTTTTTATCTGTGAAGAACCACACTTACCTCAGGCTGTGACCTACTTCCAGGTAATTCCAAACTTAGCAAGTATATGATATAAATTTGTTTTTCCCCTTTCTCACTTTTCAGTGCACAGTATTCAGAAAATATCTCATAGCTTGTAAGCTATAGTTTTGAAATAAGTATGTATTTGGAATAAGAAAATATTCTGAAATGTAAGAAACCATGGAGATGATAAGAGAAAAGCAAAGCTGAGAGAGCAAACACATTTATAAAACAGAGGGAGACACTGTGGGAGTTCAGGAGCACATCTGTTGAGTGATCACTCAGAATAATAACAGAAATGCAGCCGGGCGCAGTGGCGCACGCCTGTCATCCCAGTTCTTGTGAGGCTGACGGGAGGATCACAGGTTCGCAGCCAGCCTCAGCAACTTAAGGAGGCTGGAGAAAAGACAATATTTTCAACAAATGATGCTGGGAAAACTGATTATCTATTTGTAGATGATTACAGTTAGACCTGAATCTCTCACCCTGCACAAGAGTCAAATCAAGATGGATAAAAGACCTAGAAATTAGACCAGAGACTCTGCAATTGGTAAGGCATAGAACCAACTCTCCAACATATAGGCACTGGTAGAAACTTCCTCAATAAGACCCCAAAGCTCAGGAAATAAGAAGGGGATCAATAAATGGAATTTTATGTTAGTATAATTTGTTTATAATTTTCTAAAATAATTTCTTAATATTAAAATACCAAAATAATATTAATTTAGTCTTTTGAAAATGTTTCAGTTAAATTAAGCTAAACTTAGAATAATCTGCAAGTTTGCCTTTTAGAAGAAGAAATCTTTAGATGGACAAAGAAGGTGACCTAACTGAGGGAGTTGGGAGGGGAGTGGAGGGAAACACACTATAGCACATGATGTACATACACAAACCTATAAGACTCAATCACTATCTGGAGCATGAAAGGGAGGGAAGGGGGAAGGAATAGGGTGGGATTGAAGGGAGGGCTAAATGTGCAATGTGTGCATGTATGATGTTCATACCCTAACATATATCAAAATGTATAATTACAATGCACCAATAAATGAACATAAAAAGTTAAAAAAAAGAAAAGAAAGGACACACATAATTTGAAGTGTTCAAAATATAAATACATGGAAAACTGAGTGTGTGTCTTGTTTCACCATATCAGTTTCATATGCTTGAGTTAGAGGGATTGCTGTCAGGGTGCCGTTGTGCTTCGTGTGTGGCTGGACAGTCAGCAGATAGTCACAGATTCTAGTTCCAGCGTCTGCAGTGACCCGAGGCTCATGACTGACCTCTTTGAGTTTCATCTCCTTGATGACTCTAGTAACAGATTCTAGTTCCAGCGTCTGTAGTGATCTGAGGACATGACTGACCTCTTTGAGTCTCAACTCCTTGATGACTCTAGTCACAGATTCTAGTTCCAGCGTCTGCAGTGACCCGAGGCACATGACCGACCTCTTTGAGTCTCATCTCCTTGATGACTTGTGGGTGCTCTGGAGAATGTACATACAGTCAGTGGTGGGTGGTATTTTCTCCTCTATAGTTGAAATCCAGAGTTTCAGTTAACAGAATAGAAGGTGTATAATTACTTCACAATGAGATGATTCCTTGACTGACAACAAGGGTCTTTGTCAGTGCTTCCTGTTGTTAGTAGACTTTTGCTGGTTGACAGGCTGAGCTGGTGACAGGAAAAAGTAGGCAAAGAGACCTTAAGCCTCAGTCTTAAGAGACATAGCCAAATAAATGTGATCTAGAAACTAAAGTAAGCAAGTTTCATAGATTCATACAAATATTGTACAAAGCAAAGATGGAGTTTTATTACTCTTAAGTATTTGCTTTAATGCCAATAATATAAACAAAGATAGGCTGTGATTTGTTTTCTGGTAATGAGCTTAAGAAATAAGACGTGCTTTGTAAATGAATGGTATGTATGCAAATAGACCACTAAATGGTTTTAGTTTTCTTTTATTATTTTAAATAATTAGCAATTCTAAGGGATAGTAATATCTCAAGGATTTTGATAAAATTAGGAGATTGGAGGAGGGATAGAGGGAGTGATAAAAGGAGGCTTGAGGAAGGAAACAGACCAAATAATGTTAGTTTGTTTATGAATTTGTCTCTACCCATAGTACTAGCTTGCAAAGGGAGGGAGCGAGGGAGGCACACCAGGAGATATGTGCACGTGTGAATGTATCACTTTGAACCTCGCTACCATGTGTAACTACAGTGTACAATAAAAAATAAGAAATAAGATGGCAAGCATACACATACATTTTTGTGGAAATGTGAAAATACTGCTGTAAGAGAGTCATAGAAATAGAATTACTGGATCCAAGGGTCTGTGTACTTTAAATTCTATCAGGAGCCGTCAAAATTGTTTTTCCCAATTGGCATCAAAAATTTATTTAAAAATTTTCAACAAGTTTTTGTTGGACCCTCTATTGAACTGTTCTAGGTATTACATATACACTGACAGATAAAACCAATTCTCTCAGTATACTACTGGGCTCAGTTTGCTAATTCATGAAGGTTTTTATGTCTCTGTTTCTGAGTGACTATTGCTGGCATGTTAGAAAGCAGTCGTTTTTATATATTAGTCTTCCTCCCAGCCATTTGAAAATTACTCATTCCGAATGTTTATCGTGCTCTTCTTGTAGAATGAGTTGAGAAGTTTTGCATCTATTTCTGGACTCTCCAGCAGTCTAAATAGCATAGAAACCATCTGTTCCTTGAACAGGAAGGCGGTCTTTTCCCAGCTATTTGGATTCTGAGCCACGTTGTTCCCCTTCCCCTTCACTCCCAAGGACATGCACACCCCCTGGGAGGAGGCGCCCTCTCTGTGGTGGTCTTTGAGGAGGGAGGGAGCCTTCTCTGCTTTGGTCCCTAGCTCCTGTTTGCATAAGTACCCATCTGGCACCAATGGAAGTTTTACTCTGTGTGGTTGCATAGGGGACAGTTTTAGGTTGGCAAGGGAGACAGAATGGTGGGTTTGGACTGCCATCTTCTCGGAAACATTCACTTGCATTATGGATTTAATTCTGTGCATAAAGAATATATTCCAGTCTTTTGTTAGAGCCAGGGCAAGAGAGGGTACTTAGTGCTCAGTATGCCATCTTGATTATAGGGTGCAAAAAAGAATTTGTCCCAGTACTACAACCCTCTGGTTTGCAAATGATTGAACAAATATAATTAGCAAAGATCCACTGGTAGTCTTATATTAAAATAACTTTTACTCACATTCAACTATCTTTCTTCAGAGGGAGGCCAAGTCCCTGATATTTGTGCCTAGCATACATTGTGAATCTGAAAGTAACCTATTATACATATATAAAGGTTTGAAAACTGCTAACTTATGTGTAATAGTGAAATCCTTAGAAAAATATGATTATAAACATCTACTTTGAGGAAGATGTTGGTATTGTACCTATGTTCTCTTGTGCTCTATGGAAAAAAAATTGAACTTGATCTCTCTGGATTAACTGTATTTCAGAATCTTGACAAAACTCCTGGAGGTGTCAGATGATCCACAAGTCTTAGCTGTTGCTGCCCATGATGTTGGAGAGTATGTGCGGCATTACCCACGAGGCAAACGGTGAGAGAAAACCGTTGATTTCACCTGGGGAAATCCTTGAAATCTTCACTGTAGAATCCCAAGTAATGCACTTACCTAAACTGGAGACCTTTATAGAAGAATTAAACCCAGTGTTTCTCAAATTATTCCATGAAATAGAAAAAGATGGAATAGCTGAGTGGGGTGGCACATGCCTGTAATTCCAGTACTTGGGAGGCTGCGACAGGAAGATCACAGGTTCGAGTCCAGCCTCAGCAACTTTGCGAGGCCCTCAGGAAGTTAGTGAGACCCTGTTTCAAAAAAAAAAAAAAAAGGTAAGATTAAAAAGGGCTGGGGGTGTAGCTCAGAGGTAGACTGCCCCTGGGTTCAATCCTCAGTACCAAAAAAACCCAAAAAGGAATACTACCAAACTCATTCTACAAAGCCATCATCACCTTAATCCCCAAACCGAGTAAAGGTATCTCGAGAAAAGAACATTACAGACCAATATCATTGATGGATATAGGTGCAAAAATTCTTAATGGGATACCAGGAATTTGCATTTAAAACTATATCAAGAAAATAGTGCGCCATGACCAAGTTGGCTTCATTCCAGGGATGCAAGGCTGGTTGGTCCGAGATATGCAAATCAATACATGTAATCCACCACATTGATAGAGCTAAGGACAAAAATCACATGATCATCTCAATAAATGCAGAGGAAGCGTTTGACAAAATCCAACACCCTTTCATGATAAAAATGCTGAAAAAATTAGGGATAGAAGGAACCTACCTCAACATCATAAAGTCTGTATATGATAAACCTAAAGCTAGCATCATAATGAATGGGGAAAAACTGAAAGAATTTCCCTTATTATCAGGAACATGACAAGGATGCCTATTATCACCACTCCTGTTCAATATAGTACTCAGAACTCTAGCCACAGCAAAAAAATAGGAGAAGGGAATTAAATGAATACAAATAAGGAAAGAAGGATTGAAATTATCTTTGTTTGCTGATGACATGACCCTACTTAGAAGACCCAAAAAACTCAACCAGAAGTCTTCTAGAGCTGGTAAACAGATTCAGCAGAGTGGCTAGATACAAACTCAATTTAGGGAAATCACTAGCATTTCTACACACCAATCACGAATCCACTAAAAAATCCAGAAAGCAATTCCATTCATAATAGCCTCAAAAAATACTTAGGAATAAATTTAACCAAGGGGGTAAAAGATCTCTACAATGAAAATTATAAAACACTAAAGAAAGAAATTGCAGAAGAAGATCTTAGAAGATGGAAAGACCTCCCAAGCTCTTGGATAGGCAGAATAAATATAATCAAATGGCCATTCTACCAAAAGTGATCTACAGATTCATAATTCTCTATCATACAGAAATTTCAGAAAGTCATTCATGAAATCATTGATGTTTTGTTCGTGTGCTGGGTGCCATTCTGAGTATTGCCCCATGGAGCTTATATTCCAGTGAAACTTTTGTGGTTTCTTCCACTACTTTATGCTTAGAAAGAGCTTTCTTATTTAGAAATCTGGTAAACAGTCTTCTAAATTATCTTCTTCTTTTTAAGAATGTTAATGACCTTCCTAATTATAAGGGGGGGACAAAATAGGTATAGTTTTTTATGCCCACTGAACTTATGGATTCCAGAGGGTGTATTGCTACCTAGTTATGGCAGCACCCACTTTCATGGAAATGGAATCATGCCTGAAGCTTAATAACTACTTTTAATAATATGTGTACAATCATGATATAGTGTGATTTTATTAGCCTCCAATCAGCCATAATAGAAGGCTAAACAGTAGAACCCTTATCAGGATATCTAAAATAGACTCATCTGAATTACTCACAATATATAAAGAGGGAAAAAGAACAAACAAAAATAAAAATAGTTCAGTGCTTTTCTAGGATATTTAAAGTTTACTCTAAAATTACATTTTTCAGCCAGGTGTGGTGTCGCATGCTTGTAATCCCAGTACTTTGGGAGGCGGAGACCGGAGGATCCGGGTTCGCGGCCAGCCTCAGCTCTCTCTCTCTCTCTCCCCTTAGTGAGGCCCTCCGCAACCTCGTGAGACCCGGTTTCAAAATAAAGTATAAAAAATAGGGCCGGGGGCGTAGTGCGGAGGTAGAACGCCCCTGCGTTCCATCCCCGGTACCGCAAAAATAATAAATAAATAAGTAAAATTACATTTTTCTGTTTCTCCAGCTGGTGCATTCCTTAAATGTTACCAGAGTTGAGCTTGTTCATCATGTATTATAATATTTGAAGTCTTTAAAGCTTAATGTGCTATTGACTCTGTGTGTTTTAAAATATAGTTAGCAAGATTATCCATATTAGACAATAGCTAATAAATGAAGTACTTGAATCTAATTCTAAGTTAAATCATCAAAATGTCTTTATTAAATTGATATCATTATAATCTGTCAACTAGAAAGATTCTTTTCTCACCATTTTTTCAAACATCCCTAATAGTGGACATGCGTGTAATCTGAAAGTAATTGGTGCTTCATTTGCATCTTGTTCATTTTATATCATTGAGTCTCAGTGGGGTGAGATTATCCACACTGTGGGACCTGCTGGACTCTGGGGTGGGGGATAGTAGCATGTGGATTGAAGGTGAATGCTTAGCCAGGCATGGTGGCGCACGCTTGTAATCCCAGTACTTTGGGAGGCGGAGACCAGAGGATCCGGGTTCGCGGCCAGCCTCAGCTCTCGCTCTCTCTCTCTCTCTCTCTCTCTCTCTCCCTGTCTGTCTGTCTGTCTGTCTGTCTGTCTGTCTCTCTCTCCTTAGCGAGGCCCTCCGCAACTTCGTGAGACCAGGTTTCAAAATAAAGTATAAAAAAAATAGGGCCGGGGGCGTAGCGCGGAGGTAGAACGCCCCTGCGTTCCATCCCCGGTACCACAAAAAAAAAAAAAAGAAAGTGAATGCTTAATATACATGTGTGTATGTATATATAGAAAATAGATATTGATATTCATGCTGTGCTGGGGATAGAATTCAGGGCTGTCTGCATGCTAGGCAAGTGGTCCACCACTGAGCTATATCCACAGCCTTTATGTATAATAATAGTCATTAAAAGTAAAGCTCTTCAAAAATTTGTTGGCTGGTGCTAGTATGAGAAGATAGTATAAAGGGCAAAGATTTAAAATGTTAAAATGCAGCTTTGTAGTGAGGATTACATGAGGTAAAAAATATGATGTGTTCAGCACAGTGCCCAGCAGGCAGAAAAGGCAGTCTTATTATTGTAAATGATGTATGATCCCTGTTTTTTAATTAGTCATAATATGCAAATATATGGCAGCTTACTGAGATTGTATGTTCATCCTCATTATTGGTGGACTCCATATTGGCAAATTTGACTTCCTACTAAAATTAATTCACAACCCCGCTGTCAATCCTTGTGGCACTCCTGTGGTTACTCACGGGTCTGTGTAGAGTGGTGGGAAATTTGAGTTGTGGATGAGTACATTCTCAACTGAGGTGGACGACGCCATGTTCTGCCTTCTTGTGTTCCCTCACACAATAAACAAGTGTCCTTTACACGGTCTACTTAGTGCCATGCTGTTTGCATTTCTGTGTCTTTTGTTTTTTTTTTTTATTTTGCTTTTTAAAATGGCTCTCCCGTGTAGTGCTGGAAGTACTTCAAAGGTTGCTAAGCCTAAGAGGCTGTGATGTGCCTGTGGAGAAAATGTGTGTGTCAGATAAGCTTCTTTAAGACAGGAATAACAGTACCTTCGGCCTTCAGCCCGACGTGCAGAAAAAGCCCAGGGAACTGGAGTATGTGACCCTGCTCTTTGAGCTACACAGGGCTCCAGAGCGGCCTGTGAAGGGCCTCATCGAGCAGTTTAGAATTTTGGTCCTTTTGTTAAGGGCAGTGGGAGTCACTGAATTATTTTAAGCATGGAAAAGATCACTTTGACTGGAGTGAGGAGAGGGGTTGAAGGGGAGCCGCTCTGCTCAGCACCATTGTCGCCCTAGCAGGACCCAGGCTTACCTTACTGCAGGGATGTGGGCTTTGCGTCCTCGACTTCACAGCAGGGCAGTAGACATCCTGATTCTCCCTGATGGCAGGGAGGAATGTACTAGGACACGAGTTGCCTCATGTAGTGTATCTGATTAACGGCCGAGCTTCTGGATAACATTTCAGAGCACAGTGCCTGGCACTTGGTAAGCACCCAATGTTTGATTATTATTCTTATATTGTACCCTTCCCCCCTCACTTCAGCACATTTTAAAAGATGTTTTCATAAAATATGAAAAGGTATACAGATAAAACCCTCCTCTCTACCCTGACCCCCATCTACCCATTTCTTGCTGGTCGAGACGCCTTACTGATCTGAGAGGTTATCTTAAACCATTACCTGCCCTATTGCCTTAAGGTGTGACTTGTTGCTGACAAATAGAAGGTATTGCCCTCCAGACAGTACTGGTGGATGAAAAGGACAGAGAAATCTACACTGTCCTTCTGGAGTTAAGAGACTGCACAGCTCTGTTTATAACCACACCATTGCAAAGAACGGAGGACTTCTTTGTATTCATGACGCAGATAGCCATTTTACTTCGCCTTTTCTATGGGAAGTGGATTTTCATGGTGCGTGGGCATGCAGTGATAGGAAGCGGTGTCAGCTGTCAGTCATCTTGTGTTCTCCTCTGCTTCACTGCTCAGGAGGTCACTTGGCGTATCCCATCATTATGAGAAATGGGCAGATATCTTAAAATCAGGTCTTTTCCAGGAAATTAACATGGGTACTCTTTAGCCCTCTGTCCCCTACTCTCTGCATCTAACTTTGTATCTTTTGCACAGCATGACAACTGCTAGACTTAATATTGATCTTACTACAAATAATAGGTGGTGCTCAGTATTGATTTTAAGCAAGCCAGAAATACTGGTCATAAAGAAGTTAATAGCCAAGTACCCAGAAGACTATAATCTAGAGTACTATGTGGTCTATGAGGTCTCCAGGTAGATGATTCCAGCCACCACCCAATTCAGAAATGAGAATAGCAGTTGGATTTATCAACAGGAATTGAAAAGAGAACATATTTGAATACTTAAAATCTGTGAGTCAGAGAGAATGATGTTAAAAGACGTGTGTGGGTTTACTTCTGTCCACTGTAACTTTTGAAATCATTGGGCATTTTGGTATTTGAACTTTCTTCTTGTGAACAGCATGCCTTGGAAACAACGGCAGCCTCTTCACCAGGTCTCTTGCCTTCCGCAGGGTGATTGAGCAACTCGGTGGGAAGCAGCTGGTAATGAACCACATGCATCACGAAGACCAGCAAGTCCGTTACAACGCTCTGCTGGCCGTGCAGAAGCTCATGGTGCACAACTGGTAAGGGCCTGGCGTTTTGCTCACATTTGTATGTTGACCTGCAAGCTCTCATCTGCTCATCCTAAAAGTTCTTCTGTAAATGCTTTCATGAATGATTGTTTTTAAAATCCATGATTTTGATGAAAAATCTAAAAATATATTTTACTAATTTACAGCAATGATATAATTTTTAAAAAGGTGAACTGTACTAACAGTCTTAAGAATAGTCAAAGTACTAATATCAAAAACAACTCCAGGAGTAACTGAAAGGACTCTTGTGACATAAGTAAATAGATTTTTCTTTGTAGTTGAATGGAATATAGTTGGACAATTGATTCCTCTACAATTTTGCAAGGTTTGACTAGTTAGCAAATGGTTAGCCTGAATGGATTTATCAGTTCACATAAAAACACTCTAAAAGCTGGTTGGTCAGCTCAGATTCAGCCGGCGCTTCATTCATTAGAGCCTTTTGCTTTGGAAGTAGCCAAAACATGGTTTCTCATGTCTATTTTTATTTTTAAAATCAGGATTACTTTTGTATCCACTTAAAGAGCAACCATTTAGACATAATAGAAAGCCCTTCGTGTACACGGTGGAACCAACGAGGGTTCCGTTTGGCATGGCTGTGTTGGCTACGGGCCGGTTGTTTAGTGCTCTTCTCAACAGTTCAAATGTCTCTCTGTTCTCCGTGCTACTGATGGACACTGGTTCTAGACTGTTTTTGTTAAGGCACAATGAAGAAATACACAGTCTCTATAACTGACAGTAATGCTACCAGCACTTGCAAAGGAAAGAGTTCACAGTGCCTTAGCATGGCATATTTAAAGACGCAGGCGAACGCAGTGCAGGGGAAGACCCAGGATGTTGCTGGGGCTTCATGAGTTAATGTCATGGTCCTGCCACTCCAACACTTTTCTCATAAACACTGACATTTATGATTCTCACAGCTGCTTTTTGAGCACTTGCTTTGTATCCTGGTATGTTAAGTTCTGAGCTCACGATAGGCTGGAAGTAGGTGCAGCTTTAGGGTGATCAGAGGTCTCTCTGAGGAGGCCATGATAGGCTGGAAGTAGGTGCAACTTTAGGATGATCAGAGGTCTCTCTGGTATGTTAAGTTCTAAGCTCATGATAGGCTGGAAGTAGGTGCAACTTTAGGATGATCAGAGGTCTCTCTGGTATGTTAAGTTCTAAGCTCATGATAGGCTGGAAGTAGGTGCAGCTTTAGGATGATCGGAGGTCTCTCTGGTATGTTAAGTTCTGAGCTCACGATAGGCTGGAAGTAGGTGCTACTTAGGATGACCGGAGGTCTCTCTGAGGAGGCCAGCACAGTCATGCTGAGATGGTAAAGGAACCAGCCATGCAGCTCAGTTATTTTGGCTAATTACTCTTTCAGGAAGAGTGAAGGAGGCCTGGAAGCAGGCATGAGCTTGGATTGTTTAAAGCAGTGCATGGAGACATAGTTGGTTGTGGCACTTGGGGGTGATGCTGCTACTGACCCCTAATGGATAGAGAGCAGGGATGCTGGTAAACACCCAGCAATGCACAGATAGCTCCCACATCGAAGAACAATGTGGCCCATGTGTCAGTGCCGAGGCTGAGGAACTGATTTGAAGGGACAGTATAGGGGCCAAATGGGAAAGGATGTTGAGGTGAGGTAGGCAGGGATACACTCATGGAAGGTCTTGTAGGCAATTGTTTGACTCCTACTTTTGTAAGATGAAAGGTTTGTAAATGGGGGAATGACAAGATTTGATTTGTGTTTTAAAAAGATCACCTTGGCCACTCTGAGGAATGGATCACACAGGGGACGTCTGAGAGCAAGAGGACTATTTTAGTTGGCACTCATAGTGGTCTTGGGTAGAGATGCCTGGAGGCTTGGACGAGACAGTGAAAGTTGAGATGAGAGGTAGTAGCTGGACTTGGTGGCTTCTGGTGCTAGTTCTAGCAGCACTGAGTGACCCTGAAAATGTTCTTACTTTTTGTATCTTTGGTACAGATATGGGACCAAAGCAGAGGGTACTCCAGAATGGCTTTTTATCTAAATGGCAGAAGGACAAAATTTCTAGTGTTCGTGCAACATAGATAATTCCACTGAATTTCTTACACTATTTTACCTCAAGCTGCGTTGTTCAACATAAATGAGTCATTGTAATTTGCTACCATGGCTTGTATATGTCTCTTCCATGGAATCAGCCTGAAGAATGTTGGCATTTAATAGTGTTTGAGGCTGTTGTGACCAATGGTCTTAGACTTGCTAGATATTTTTCTAAAATTTCTATGAAAGTCATAGTTTTATTTTCACCTTTGCTGAAATTGAGGATGCTGAAATATAATTCTTGTTTTACTAATCAAAACATTTTATTTTGGTAGTTCTTTCTCTTGCAGAATTTGATGTTGTGTTTAGTGTTTTTCTTCTTCTTTTTAAATGTGTATTCTAGATGTGTATGAAATAGGATGTTGATGTTTTTCCTTGGCCAGTAGAGAAATTTTTTTAGTTGAGAATTTTTGTTGTTCAAATGATCATGCATTCAAGATGAATAAAATTTGAAATTCTTTCTTTGAATTTAGGAACTTAGTTTCATAGTATATTTTTCATGTATGATTGTATGTGTCTTTGTAGACAAACTTGTTTCTTTGCTATTTATTACTGACTAGCTGATGAGAGAGTATCATTTTTTCTTCCCTCTCCAATTATGTGCCAAGCTAGTTTAACATTCTAATTATAAAAATTTTTCTTTGCATTTAATGGAGAAGCTTAGTTTTAATATTTTCCTATACTTTCTTTATTAAGAAATTTTCAGCCGGGCGTGGTGGCGCACGCTTGTAATCCCAGTACTTTGGGAGGCAGAGACCGGAGGATCCGGGTTTGCGGCCAGCCTCAGCTCTCTCGCTCTCTCTCCCTGTCTCTCTCTCTCTCTCTCTCTCTGTCTCCTTAGTGAGGCTCTCTGCAACTTCGTGAGACCCGGTTTCAAAATAAAGTATAAAAAATAGGGCCGGGGGCGTAGCGCGGAAGTAGAACGCCCCTGCATTCAATCCCTGGTGCTGCAAAAAAAAAAAAAAGAAATTTTCATATGAAGGAAAATTCAAATGTGACTTCTGTTTTTTGTTATGACTTACATTTGTGTGTCTGTGTGTGCCAGAGATTGAAAATTACTTAACTAATGGCAAGTCATTTCCATATCAAATTAATAGGAGACTGAATACAATATCACATAGAAAATAAATCTTCTGCAAAGTATATCCCCGAATATAAAAGGGGTTTGGAACCATATCTTTATGTAACCTAGTTGTTTTTATAAAGCTGTACTGGTAAAGACTGCCTTTCTACTTAAGGCTGTTTTTTTTTTAAATTTATGTTGCTGGTGTTCTAAATATGTTTACTGATTGAATTTTATAAAGTTCTCTTGAAATTGTTTATGTTCAAAAACTTGAAGACACAATTGCCTTTCTTTAGCATTTTGTTTTGATTTACATTAATTTGAGTTTTTATAAATATATTTTATTACTCCATAGTGAATTGGTTTATAATCATGGATGAAAGTGGAAGTCTGTCTGCCAGGCAGCGGCCTCTCCTGACCCCTGTGCTCTCCAGGGCCTGAGCACCCGCGGCTGTGCCTTCAGATCGCCAGCACAACCTTGCCTCGCTTTTCCTTTTCTACCCTAGATGATTTTTAGGTTTTTGATAATGTATTATTTCTGAAGTTTCTGTTTACTAGACTAAACCATAATTTTGGATATAATAAAAACAGCATTTATTTTTCCTTCAGGGAATTAAAAAATGCTTAATGTAGTTTCAAAATTACATTTTAAGTGCAAATTGAATACTTATAAAGTCATGGGACATTGATCTTGATTTCGATTCTGTTTTTTTGTTTGAGGGGGGTACTGGGTATTGAACCGAGGGATGTTCTACCTCTGTGAGGTACACCTCCAGCCCTTTTTATTTATTTATTTATCTATTTATTTATCTATTTATTCATTTATTTATTTATTTATTTATTTATTTATTTATTTATTTATTTATTGCGGTCCCGGGGATTGAACGCAGGGGCGTTCTACCTCCGCGCTACGCCCCCGGCCCTATTTTTTATACTTTATTTTGAAACCAGGTCTCACGAAGTTGCGGAGGGCCTTACTAAGTAGAGAGAGAGAGAGAGAAAGAGACAGGGGGAGAGAGAGAGAGTGAGCTGAGGCTGGCCGCGAACCTGGATCTTCCAGTCTCCGCCTCCCAAAATACTGGGATTATAAGCGTGCGCCACCACGCCCGGCTCCTTTTTATTTTTTATCTTGAAACAGGGTCTTGGTTCAAGACCAAGGATGCCCTCAGACCTGCAATCCTCCTGTCTCAGCCTCCTAAGTTCTGGGATTACAGGCATGTGCCACCATGCCCAGCTTGTTTAAGGAGTTAAATATTAAGTGTCTTAAAAATGTAGAGATAGATTTGAGTTTATATAACATGGAGTATAGACTTATATAACATGTAAAAATACTTAATTCCTTTTTACAATTTTATGGTTGATTTCAAAATTATTTCTTTGAATTTGCAAATCTTAGAATAGTCATCATTCTTCCCCTTCCCCTTGACATCTGTACTGACACAGAATAATGGATTACAGATACCCCTGAGTGGGGTGGAGGGCAGGGAGGAATAGAGTCGCCATGGATTGGGGGAGGGAGGGGACAGTTTGTGCACAGCGGGCCCCTCAGCTCAGGAGGCCTCCAGCAGGACAGACCACCTCTCAGGTCTTCCTCCAGATGACAGTGTGCACCTCTTTTATTTTTCCTTCCCCACTGTGGCCTCCTGATGCGTTCCTTGTTCTTTTCAGCAATGCTAGATTTTTATATTAATAAATTTGACAAAATAACAGTGACCACCATTTAGAGAACTTTGTATATTCTCCTAGCTCATACTTACAATTTAACATCATGAAATGTCATCATTTTTCTCCCACAGAATGATTTTAAGTGTAATCAGCCTCTAATTCAGAAGCAACAGTATGTGCATGTGGACAGCTCAGGACTTCAGGGAAGAAACACTGAATTTTGTAGGTAGAGGATCTCATGTAGAATTTTCTATTTGTTTCTAGATTCTTTTTCAACCCTTTCTCAAGCAGAATATTACCCTCTCTAGGTGTTTTATAGAGAGGAATATTGATGTAATAGACGTTTACCAAGTCAAGGGTATGGAAAATGCTGCTTTGTTCTCAGATGTTTATATCAGCTTAGGATATTGTAATTATCCTGTAAATGTGCAGCCATAAATACAGTGATTAAAAGTATTAGTTAGTTGAATTAAAGAAAATATGTGTTTTAACCTTTTAGCATTAATGACCCCATATGATTTTTAATAAACATAACATTTCTAGATGTGACATTTTCTTGAATTAACTTAGAAAATTATGCTCTTTTTCTGGGGTGCCTGGAATTTTCCACCTTATTGTTGTGATATTTTTAGTGGAGGAAGCTTTGAAAGTGCCTTCGGTGTTATGTTTCATGTATTTTAAACAACAGCAACAAATATAACTGGATTTACAAAACATCTGGGGTGTAGCTCATTGGTAGAGCGCTTACCTAGCATTCCGGAGGCGTGGGAAGGAAGGAAGGATCAGAACCACTTCCTTAGACGTGTCTCACTGTCAGATGAGCAGCTCAGTCTCCCAGTGAAGGTGCCTCTGCTTTGCTAGGCAGAGATGTTTCTTGAGGCTGTTCCAACTTTTAATTTTTCTGGATATTGTATACACTGAATTACAATTGATGTGGAAATGCCAGCATAGCATGACTCTTACATCACTGCAAAGTATCAGCCCAAATAAACATTTGCAATAGGTTGGTAATGAGCATTTTGATAGTAAAGAAAAGAAAGCCCTAAAAGGATAATGGAATTTGCGCATTTTTTAGTCAAATATAAAATCAAGTACACATTTCACCCGTAGGTGTTTGTGACTGAGGTCCAGGGATCTGTGGGTCCCATTCATGTTTTGTTTTGCTTGATTGGGATCAGCGTCTTAGTCAAATGGATTCTTGGACTGGGGAAGAAGCAGCAAAGCAGAGACCAAAACAAAACAAAACAAAGGCTCATCTAGTAAGAATAGAGAAAATAAATCAGCTTGCTTTGCTTCTAACTGCCTTTTCTTTTTATACGTGCAAAAGTTATATTAATATAACTTGAATTCACTTGGCATAATTCATTTCATGGGCTTTGTGTGTGTGTGAGTGTGTGTGCACACAAGCGTGTGTGTATTTTCAATAATAAAGTAGACCTAATAGAAGTTAGAGCATGCGAAAAATTCATTAAATAAAGATCAAGCAAACTTTATATTTACTAACAGATTACGTAGGTTTTTGAATTATCTTTTTAGTTTCCCTTTGTGTGCCACCCAGATGTCACATTTGATGGGGAGGCACTCATCATGCTGTAGGTGGGGAGGCACAGCAGTGTCGCCGCAGAGGACATTGGGAGAGTTGAGTGGCTGCACTAATGCCAGAGACTGACTACCTTTGACGTCCTCTGCATCGTCACAGCATTTCAGGACAACTTAATCCAGATGTCAATTTTATTTTTTTTGGTTATTTTTGCATTAAGTAAGGGATTTATCTTTCTCATGTGACATGAACTCTGCTCGTTGACAAATCCTGAGCTGGTACAGCAGCTCACGGAGGTCATGGAAGAGCAGGAGCCATCAGCCTTCCTGCTTCCCCAGCGCTAGGCTGGAGCATCCATCTTTCCAGTTGCAATAGAAAACATAAGTGGGAAAGAAAAAAAGTTTTCTTATGAGACCTTGTATTTTTTTCTTTCTTTTTTAAATTAGAAATCGTTTCAGCTGCCAGAAAGTTGCAAGACTAGTACAGTGAAGGAGTCTGGTGTCCCTGTCACCTAGCTTCACCAGTTTGCCCTCTTTGTGTTCTCTCTGAGCTATGTAAGAATGGCAGATGGTGTGGCCCTTCGACCATGAATACTTCAGCTTGGCTTTCCTGAGCAGAACGACTGTCCTCTCATGCACTGTGTGTGATGGTGTGACAGACAGCTCATATTCCAGTTCCCGTTTCTGTTGTTTGTACTGTTGACTGTGAGCAGACACTTTTTGTCCCTCCAGACTACAGGGCGGTTGCTGTGTAGCATGCCTCTGTGGGTTCATGATTAGATTCAGGTTGTGTGTGGGGCGGAGACCCCACAGCAGAGGCATGGTGCCCTCAGTGTCTCCATCACGAAGCTCCTGGGTCACTTTGCCCTATTATTGGTGATGTTCACTTCGATCGTGGTTACAGTGGCATCTACTAGATTCGTCCATTGTAAAACATGAACTTACTTGCTCTTTGTAATGAGTAAGTAATCTGTGGGGCAGTACTTTGAGTGTCTGAAAATACTTGTTTTTCCCAACAGCCTCTCACCCAATTATTCTAGCATCCATTGGTGTTTTCTTGCCTTGGTCAATTATTACTATAAAGGTTACAAAATACCTCTTGGGTTTTTTTCATAGGTGTATGCCTTTGAGTAGTGGTTTGTATTCATCAGTGCGTAGGAAACTGAATCTGAAGCAGCAGTAATGTGACAGACAGTGGAGTAAAGAATCTTGTCTGGGTTGCATGGGAGCCTGGGGAGGGGAGAGGCCAGGCACTTGGCACTCCAGGGCCTACCTCCTGGGAGCCACCGAGAGTCTTATTTCCATCTTTCCTTTCCTTCTAGCACCTAAGTACCATTTACTAGGTGCTAGATGGAAAGGAGAAACGGAAACAAGATAAATTTCCTATTTTGTTCACTTCAGGTAGATATCTCAAAAAATGTGACTCGACAGCAACGTCCCATCTCAGTTAAGACTTTTTGAAAGTGACATGTCTTTGATCTCTTCTAGGGTGTTCTTATGATGGACATAGTAAACTATTAGAAAAAGTCCTCCTAAGCAAGCTTTTCAACAGAAATTAGAACTAGAGGTTTTATTGTAGATAACAAAATGTTCTACATGAGCACAGTTTTAAGGAAATAAATCTTAAGATACTTAGATTACTGCAGACATTTGCTTTCTTTAGGGTTTAGACATGAATGAATGAGATGTTTTATTTGCTAGAGTTCATATGTCCATGGCTAGTATGTTAGTAATGTTAGGGAAAACATTTAGCATAATTTTGAGACTACTTCTTTCATTCGTCTAATTTTGTTCTGTCTACATAAGAAAAATATGTCTATATTTGTGTGTATGTATGTGTATACATACACATATGCTTATTTTCTAAGATATATTTTATGTACTCTGTGTGTTTAAAATCAGATATATCCAATGTATGTCTTTTGACAGTCTAATAATTTAGCTATTTAAAAAAAGTAAAATGAAATCCTGAAGTGAATTTCAGTATGTTCTATTTAACCTAATAGATCTCTATTATCATTTCAACACATAATCCACCTGTGTTAGCAACTTTCCATTGCTGTGACAAAATACCTGAAATAAATAACTTAAAGGAGGAAAGGTTTACTTTGGCTCATAGTTTTGAAGGTTTCAGTCTGTGTTTGCTTGGCTGTGTTATTTTGTGGCCAGGCAGAACATCATGGTGGGAGCTTATGGTAGAGGAGGCTGCCCACCTCGTGGCCACCAGGAGGGAGGGGCTGGGGTCCCCTTCAAGGGCAGCCCCCAGTGACCTACCATCCATCTACCAGGCCTTGCTTTCTAATGGTTCCACACCTTCCCAATTATGCCATAGGCTGGCAACCAAGCCTTAAACACATGAGTCCTTCAGGGGCATTTAAGCTGGCCTCAAACCTGCAATCCTCCTGTCTCAGCCTCCCAAGTGCTGATAGGAGATGTTTAAATGCTGCAGGAGGGAGTTAGGATGGGAGAAATGGAAGATTCAGGGGCTTGTGAATTGGTGGAGGGAAGACCCTGACGAGGCAGGTTGGGGTTGTCACTCAGGGGAAGGTAACACATGGGGATTGTCTTCTAGTGAATGAATAGACAAGCTTCCTGGCCCAATACTACTTTTTTCCCTCCTTTTCTTTATGTTTTTATTGATACATTCTAACTCTACATCTTAGGTTCAAATTCATACAGACATGCACACAGGTCTTGGTATGATTCCCTTCTAATAGTGAGATTGAATGACTGTTGTCTGGACTAATACTTAATTGAAATGAATTGGTAAATTGGGCTGGGAGGTGTCCCATCCGTGCTGAATAAGTATTCTCCCAGCCAGTCATTTAACTATTTGTTTCAAGCTTGCAAGTTGGGGATTGGGCATGGGGCTGGGTGGTAGGCAGGAAACACTTTGATTCTTTAGGGATGCTCAGTGTTCCAAGTCTTCATCTTTTATCGTGTGTGCTACAGATAACGGATGGGGATGGAGGGAGAGGATCCCGTTTCAGACCATGGGAGGGAAGAGGCTAACAGTGAGGCACCAAAGAGGCACTGACCTGGGCCACGTCTTACCTGCTTATCTCCATACATCGTTCATGGTGGATACTACTGTTCTTGTGTTTGTAGCTATGAAGTGCAGGATGGCGGGGTGAAGTACTTGTCCATGTTCTCCCATTTATGGGGTTAGAGTTGAACCTAGGTCCACCAGTGAGAGTTCTTGCTGCGGAAGTGCTGTTCATACGACAGTGCTGCTGTGGGGCTCATCCCTTTTCGTCTCCTTTCTCTGGTTTCCATTGCTCGTGTCCATTGCTTACGGTCCATGGCGTTCTTTTTCTCCCCTGCCCCCGAGTCCTCGCCTTTTCTGTCTCGTAGCTACCCTGCCCATAGTGCGCTGCATGATTTGACGCCCTTGGTCCCTCTTTTCCTCGTCCCACACTGTGGCTGTTGTGCAGAGAGACTGACTGTGTGCGGTCTCGCCCGGCAGTCGGCTCCTTCCCCAGGCCCTCGAGACTAGTGGGGACTAATGGATGGCCTCAGTCGCTTGATTGCCTGGACTCTCTGCTCCACCTAGTCACTGCCTACACTGCTGGCTCCTTGTTGATGGAAAGAGATGCCTTTCCATCCCCGTCTTCCAAGGCGATTTCAGGTTAGGGTGACGTTTCTGTTGCCACTGGAAGGAAAAGTGACTGGCTGCCTGCGTAAGCAAGTGACTTCTAGGGAAAATGGAACTCAGCCAGGCTCCCCTCTGCCAAGTGGCTTCCCTGATCGTTTTAGGAGTACACAGAATGAGTTATGAGTTATGAGCTTTTTTTTTTTTTGAGTTACTGGGGCTTGAACCCAGGGGCTTTCTACCTCCGATCTACACCCCAGCCCTATTTTTTATTCTTTATTTTGAAACAGGATCTCACTAAGTTGTGGAGGGCCTCACTAAGTAGCTGAGGCTGGCCGTGAACCTGCGATCCTCCTGTCTCAGCCTCCCAAGTACTGGGATTACAAG
>PVJS01018222.1:0-35146 GCA_004027185.1 Glis glis | reverse complement strand
CGCACGCTTGTAATCCCAGTACTTTGGGAGGCAGAGACCGGAGGATCCGGGTTCGCCGCCAACCTTAGTGCGCATGCGCGCGGGCGCGCGGGATCTATATCTCTCTCTCTCTCTCTCTCTCTCCTCTCTCCTCTCTCTCTTTTTCTCTCTCTACCTAGTGAGGCCCTCCGCAACTTCGTGAGACCCGGTTTCAAAAATAAAGCATAAAAAAATAGGGCCAGGGGTGTAGCGCGGAGGTAGAACGCCCCTGCATTCAATCCCCGGTACCGCAAAAAAAAAAAAAAAAAAAAAAAAGGATTCATATCTATTGACAATGCTTTTGATTTTCTTAAAAATAAACCTGTGAGCCGGGCATGGTGGCACACGCTTGTAATCCCAGTACTTGGGAAGCAGAGATCAGAGGATCTGGGTTCGCGGCCAGCCTCAGCTACTTAGTGAGGCCTCCGCAACTTAGTGATTCCCTGTTTCAAAATAAAGAATAAAAACTAGGGCTGGGGGTGCAGCTCAGAGGTAGAATGCCCCTGGGTTCAAGACCCGGTACCACAAAAAAAAAAAAAACACTTGGGGGTGGACAGGATATAGTTGATGGGAGTAAAAATTTTAATAGTTACTCTAATTTTGCATGTTTGAAAATGTCCATGTTAAAAAGTTAATAAGGAGGCCGGGTGTGGTGGCGCACGCTTGTAATCCCTAATCCCAGTACTTTGGGAGGCGGAGACTGGAGGATCCGGGTTCACGGCCAGCCTCAGCTCTCTCTCTCTCTCTCTCTCTCTCCCTGTCTCTCTCTCTCTCTCTCTCTCTCTCTCTCTCTCTCTCACTACCTAGTGAGGCCCTCCGCAACTTCGTGAGACCCGGTTTCAAAATAAAAATAAAGTATAAAAAAATAGGGCCGGGGGTATAGCGCGGAGGTAGAACGCCCCTGGGTTCTATCCCCGGTACTGCAAAAAAAAAAAAAGTTAATAAGGAATAAATAAGTTAAACTAGTTACATTCACTTATTTTCTCATTATGAGAATGCTAAATATTCATTGTAACATCTTTTTAAATATTTCAGTATAAAAAATTTTAAAATACCCTGAACTCTTAGATATGAACATTATTAACTCACATTTTCCTGTTGAGAAAGCACAAAGACAACTGAGTTGATAAATCATTCTTCTTTTCTAAGTTTAGCTTCTAGATCTCATAAAATTGGGGGAGGGAGATATTCTCATAACATGCAATCAAATACAAAAGTGATATGTGCATGTATGTTTGTATCACTTTTAATCACATTATGAAGTATAATTTCATTGCATCAATAAAAGTATAAAAAAGATGATTTGATGTCTAGTTATTCTAAAATAGGCTTAAAGATTATACAGTTAGCCTTATTCACAAGGGAGTTTAATCCAGTCATCATTTTCCACAATAGGATGATTTTATTTTATTTTATTTTGTTAGTAGGAAAGAGTTGACATTTCATTCACTCAAAAGAAAAAAAAATGGAACACTGCTATATTTGCCTATCAATTTGAATAAAAACTAGGCCAAAGTAGATAAGCTACAGTTACGAGTACAGGAATAAGTAATTGGCATCTTAAAAGTCCAACCTGGAAAATCTCCTGGAATGTCCAGAGAAATTCACCCCAAGTAAAAGATCAAGATCAGGAGGCTATCTGTTTAGTTAAGCCCTTAGAATCAGCAAATATTTAATTACTTACTGAAGAGCCTCAAATTTCTTCCTAACCTGCAATGCAAACAAAAGTGAGAACTAGGTCAAGGAAAACAGATTTGGAATATTATCAGATTACACCATGCTAGGACAATTTACCCAGTTAATTTCATGTTCTTAAATGAGCAAAAACAGAGACCTATTTGATTAAGGGATAGAATAGCATTGGGGGTGGGGCTGAGAGACTAGGGGACTAGAAGCACATCAACTTCTTATAATCTGACTGCTTGCATTTTTAAATTCGATAATGGGCCCCACTATCCTTTATAGTTTATGCTCAAGTGAAAATGGAGGACTAAGATTTTCTTTCTCTTCACTTTTTCCTATTCCCTTCCTCAAGTCTCTTCCCATTTTTCCCTCCTCCTCCTTCTCTTCCTTCTCCTCCTCCTCCTCCTCCTTCTCCTCCTCCTCCTCCTCCTCCTCTTCTTCTCATTAAAGAAAAGACTGTTTTATTAAGGGGTTCCAAAGCACATATGTCCTGCTTGTTCGGGGAATTTGAAAGAAATGGTGTGTGTGATTTTGAGCTGACTCTATTGTCTTACTTTAGGAAGGATTGTCAGAAAAATTTTCTGAATTTGAAAATAGACAAAAGAAAAATAGTGGGTAGATTGTTCTTGCTTGTTTTTCAGCACAGTGTTAGACTATTCATTGCTCCATTTTACGTCTTTGTAGAGAGAGATAAACTTGTAAACTTTTGTTCAGTAGAAATGCAAATGAGTTCTCCTTGGTAGAACAGATAACCCGAAAGGTTACAGTTTAAATTGAATTGGATATTTACCAGCTTTATATCTAATCCAGGAATTTATTAAATCTCTCATGTTGCTTTCCAAATGACCTTTGGACCCGTTTTCACATCTTACCAGTTCACTCATTAGTCACCTGTTTTCACATCTTACCAGTTCACTCATTAGTAAATGAGTTGAATAAAATCTTTGGCACAAGCTCATTTTATAGTTATATGAAAGTAGTGTTTTTAACCCTTTAAGAATTATATTTTGATGGGATTATTACATTCTTCCAGCATAAGTTTGGCAACTGTTTTACCTTGTCCCCCACCCCTCAAATTTATATACTTATTTATTTAAATATTTATTTATTCATTTATTTTCATACTAGAAATTAAATTCAAAGGCTTTCTACCTCCAAGCTACACCCCCAGACCTATTTTATTTTTTATTTTGAAACAGGGTCTCACTAGGTTGCCGAAAGTCTTGCTAAATTGCTAACATTAACTTTTCAATGATAATTCAAAAGTATTTAAAGATATTCTAAAAATATGTCACACATTGACTTTTTGTTTCTTACATATTAGAATTTCACATTCAGCCTAGCATAAAGGACTGAGTAGTAATTCCTAGGTAGTCAATTAGTAACTTTGCTTCTCCTACTTAGTTGTGCTACCTTATGAAGACACATATAAGAGGATAGCAATGTTTGCTTTTAGGGTCACTACAATATGCTGCAGTGCTTAAGAGTCAGATCTGGCTATACATTTACTAGCCATAGAACCCTAGATATAAATTGTATAACTTCTCTGGGCCTCATTTACCTCATCTATAAGATAGGGCCAGAAATAGTCCCATCTCAGAGGGTTATTGAAAATACTAGAAAGATCAGGTAAAATGCCTAGGATAATACTATCATAAGCACTCATTAAATACTGGATATTATGATGTCAGTTGATAGTATTGTTTTGATGCTAACTTCTAGCTTCTAGGAGTTATTTTACCTGCAATGGGTACTATAAGAAATATTAATTACCACCCAGAAAGAAGATACTTATTAACATTGCCTGGAGAAAGTCTCTGGTCAGAAACAGGCCTCCTGTCTGCTTCATGAGTTGGCTTTGAATCATTGCCAGGACTTTCAGGAAAACGGAAAATGGATTTGTAAGTTATTTATGAAGCTAAGTCCTTATCTGAGTTCCCAGGGCTGGTTTGTCAAGTGGAAATGAGCTGTCCCATTGCTCGGTTCCCCGTGATTTAGCCTCCAAGGATCTGGTTCAGCATGTTGCTGTTTCCACATGTTAAAACTTGGTAAGGATCCTCTGGTGTCTTTGTTTTCTCTGTAACTCAGATGACATACTTGGTTTTGGCAGCGTGTCCAAGCACAGCGCTGTCATTGTACCTAGTGGTGAAGAACCGTGAGCTTGGCAAAACATTTTGAAAACCAAACTTTGAAAATCATTTGGTTGTCAGGTAAATAGGCTTTGGGTTTTTTGTTTTGTTTTGGTCTCTTTGTGAGTTTTTGTTGCTGCTGTTTTGGGATTTTTTGTTTTGTCTTGTTTTGTTTTCTGTTTGATAGCCGGATAAGTCCTAAGATGATAACAAAGAATTAGAAACCCTCTGCATTTTATTAGGATTGTGGGATTCATGAGTGAGTTTTAAAGAAGATTTACCAAAAAAGTTTTGCTCTGATTCATAATGTAACCATGGAAAAGAAAATAAACTCACCATACTGATATGTTTGCTTCTCTCTAAACACAACTTTCATTTCTTTTATCTATTGTTCTCGTCAGTCCCCATCAAGGTCCCTAAATGGAAGAATAGAATGACATGTTAGAAAACGCCTTGAGCTCCTCCTAAGGAACACATGTAGATTGGAAATATAGGCCATTAGATTGTAGAAATCACAATCGGGCTATTTGTTTTCACACCTGAAATGTGACCTTTCCAGGAGAGAAAAAAGTTTTCCAAGTGAATCAAGAGCATCCTATGTGAAAGTCTTTTTATTCCACAATTATAACATATGGAACTGGGTTTGGTGGCACACACCTGTAATACCAGTACTTGGGAGGCTGAGACAGGAGGATCACAGGTTCAAAACCAGCCTCAGCAACTTAGCAAGCTGCCGTTTCAAAATAAAAAAAAAATAAAAAGGGCCGGGCGTGGTGGCGCACGCTTGTAATCCCAGCACTTGGGAGGCTGAGACTGGAGGATCTGGGTTTGCTGCCAGCTTCAGCTACTTAGTGAGGCCCTCCGCAATTTAGTGAGACCCTGTTTCAAAATAAAGAATAAAAATAGGGCTGGAGGTGTAGCTTGAAGGTAGAATGCCCCTGGGCTCAATCTCCAGTACAAAAATAATAATAATACCCAAGGTTAAATCAAACTAAATTTGGCCTGAGGAAGCCTCTGGACTTGAGTCATAATGTGAAATGCAACTTAACTTTCTACACAAACTAACTGAAAGCCTAACCAAGGAGAGGTTGTCTTCTGTAACAAATAGCTGAGTGTAGGCCAATCACGGCAGCTGACCTCCAGTCAATCACAGGTGGCCAACTGTCGGAAACATGTTCAAATAAGGCAAATGCTGAGCTGTAAGCAGTGAAGCTGTCTCTGTACCTCACTTCTGTTTTCTATACCTCATTTACATTTTCTGTCCATAAATACCATCTGACCACATTGCAGGCTGTTGGTTCTCTGAACCTGTTCTAATGAAAAGCAAGTAACAGCCAATTAGATCCATAACTCAATTTATTGTGATTTTGTCTTTTTTTTTTTTTTTGCGGTACCGGGGATTGAACCCAGGGGCGTTCTACCTCCACGCTATACCCCGGCCCTATTTTTTATACCTTATTTTGAAACCGGGTCTCACGAAGTTGCGGAGGGCCTCACTAAGTAGAGAGAGAGAGAGAGCTGAGGCTGGCCGCAAACCCAGATCCTCCGGTCTCTGCCTTCCAAAGTACCGGGATTACAAGTGTGTGCCACCACGCCCAGCTGATTTTGTCTTTTGACACTAGCAATAGTAAGCACTCCTGCATATGCAGCAAAACCAAGAGAGAAAGCTTAGCTTATGCTGTTACAAACTTTGGTCCTGTGGCTATTTACAGACTGCCCCTTCTAGTCACTTCACATACACAGTGACAACAACCTCTTTTGTAGCAAAAGGATCAAAATGCTTTATATCTGGACCACTGGGAAGACTTTGTGAAATTTTTGACCTATTTTGACTTCAAAGGAACATCTCAAGTAAATTTATTCATACCACAATGGAAATATTCATTTAAATGGCATTTATTTTGCAACTAAAAAATTATAGGCATTTAATGTTGTTGGGCTTGGCATGTAGCTCAGTAGTAGAGCACTAGGCTAGCATACGAAAGGCCCTGAGTACAATCCCAATACCACAATAAATAAAATAGTAAAATAAAATAGTTATGTGTTAGTCATATGTATGATTTTTTGATGCAAAGTTTGATGCTAAACTCATGATTTTATTGATATTTTTGTTGGCATATATAATTCCAGTAGTACATTGGACCAAAAGGGAAAGAGCCTACACTAGGTTTGCATTACAAAGGATACACTTGCATGATAAAATGTAAGGCAATTTCTCTGAATATGGTCTAGAATGGAAACCAGTGACGGGTAGTGGTTGGATCTTCAAATTGTAAAAACAGGCCAGGCATGTTGGCACACTCTTGTAATCACAGAACTTGGGAGGCTGAGACAGGAGGATCACAGGTTGGAGGCCAGCCTCAGCAATGTAGCAAGACTCTAAGCAACTTAGTGAGACCTTGTTTCAAAACAAAAAAATAAAAAGGGCTAGAGGTGTAGCTCAGAGGTAGAATGCACCTGGGTTCAATCCCTATTACCACACACACAGAGAAAAATTGTAAAAATGGTGTCCTTAATTTTTAAATGTAGAATATTTCAAAATATTAACTTTCTCAGCATTTCTTTCTTTTCCTTGGTCAGTCCCCCTCAGTTTGGCCTTTGTGCAGGCATCACCTCCAGCAAAGGTAGGACACCCCACAGCAGAGAAATCCAGAATCAACTCAGGGCTTTAGAATAACAATAGCCAAGACCTCCTGGGAGCCAGGAAGAACAGAGGTAGGTGAGCAATGAATTTGGAACTCCAGCCTAAATAGTGATGGGCACTCCTTGGACTACAGGGAAGAGGAGTGCTGGGACCAAAAGGATGAGAATTCAGGAAGTGGTGCTTCTATAACCATTGTGTTCTGGCCCTGTCCAACTGAATAGGTGGCAGGGGAGGGATAGAGGTGAAAACTTCAGATAGGTTTGGGATGACAACAGAAAGTAGGGATAACTCGAGCCCTCCTCTCCTGGATAGAAGGCTAGAGAGGTGGCAAGACCAAAAGAATGTGGAGTGCCTAGACAGATGGTACCAGAGAGTGTCCCTGAGCTCCCAGCATGGAGGTAGAGTACACCTGAAGGACCTGGCAGAGGTGACTTGGCACTGACCTCATGTACTGATGACTGACCACCTGCCACAGCATGACCTGCCATCGCCCATGCTCAGGCACTACACAACTGTCATGGAACTCACACCCAGTTCCAGGAAATGGAGGGAATCCTCAACTGACTGTGGTTTTTTTTTCCTGATACTTCAGAAGAATGATATCTTTGAAAACCTAGATTTCTCGAAAATGAACATAGTTCTTGATTGATCATTGAGTTTATAGACTGAGCTCAGTAGCTGGCTCATTCATATTTCCAACCTTCCATTTTTGTGATTTCCCTCAATTCTGCACCCTTCCCTTCCACACCTAGTCAGTACCCTTTTTTTTTCTTTCTGCTCCTATTAAAATTTAATATCAGAAAAGGAATTTATAGATGATTAAATTTGGTACTTTCTCACCTGGAGAAATTTGAATTTCAATGGGGATTAGAAATTCAGGCCACAAGAGAAAATCCATAATAGTGAAATGCTAAGTTTCTCTCCAATGGTGGGACAGTGGTTTCCTAGCAGCATTTTTCTCTTCTCGGGGTTCGATAGTAATCCTGAAGTTTTCCTCCCACAGAATGGAAAAAGTACATGTGTAATGACTCTTCATTAAATTGCTTCTTAGAGAGCAAGGGCAGTGTTTCTCAAACATTATTTTCATTATTGCTCCCCTAAGAAACTTTTTCAGACATATTTTTCCTAATTTTCCTCCCCATGAAATTGTAATACCATAGAAACATTATTAAGCACTATCCTATAGTTTAGTATATCTGTGCTTTACACATAAAAGGAGTAAGAGGGTATTTTTTTCACCCCTGCTATAGTTTGGATCTTGAATGTCCTCCAAAAGCCCACATGTTAAAGGCTTGGTCTCCGTGGTGATATTGGAAAGGGATGCAACCTTTAGGGAGGAGGGCCTACTGGGAGGTATTTAGGTCACTATGGGCCCTTGATGGGGATCGTGTGACCCAGGCTTTTTCCTCTTCCTCTTTTTTGCTTTCTGGCCATAAGGTGAAGGGATTTGCTCCACTACACATCCCTGCCATGATGTGCTGTCTTGCCACAGGCCCAAAACAAAATGGCCAATTCATCATGGACTAGAACCTCCAAAACTAGAGCCAAAATAAACCTTTTCTCTTTATAAGTGGAATATCTCAGGTATTTGTGATAGTAATGGAAAGCTGACTTATACCCCCACGAGCCAATTGTTGCCCCCTTGGGAAATATATCACCTCACTGAAAATGCATGTTAAGAGTCAATGAAAGACTGGGACTCATAGAACCATGAGAAAAGAAAAGGGCTAATTGTTCCTCTACCTTCCAACCTTGTTCCTCACCTTTGAAACAACTCAAGCTCCTCGTAAGAAAGATGGAGAACTCTTCTCATGCTGTGGGTACTCACTGCCTCTGGAGTAAATATATTCCTGGAATGTTTAGGAAAAGATGGTTTTTATTCTTTGAACTTGTTAAAAATTAATCTACATTTAGGGCTCAGCAAATGGAATTTGCGGCACCTGATTCATATCCAAGTGTCCCTATAAATAGTAAGCCAATCCAAATCCTCTTCAAATGGCATCCTGTGGCCTCGTTGAACCTTTTCAACAATTGCCTTTGTGAGAACAGCATAACGGAGTATTTTGTATAATGGGAGCTTATAATGAACTGTTGTATACATGGGCTATAATTATAAGAAGCATAATAATATCTCATGTTTATATTGCTTGCTTTCATCTTAGTGAATCCCAGGGCACTGTACACATTATATCATTAATAATAAAATAGATAAATCTGTTAATTAAAGCATTCTTCTTTTTAAATGTATACAGTATATAATAGACTACTATTACTCTGCAAAAATGTGAACAATCTTGTTAGCACTTGTAGAAGAGTTGAGCTTTCTCATAGTCAATGTGTTCTTGCACTACAGTGATCTAACCCTCTTTTGACAGACTACACTTCATCCATATGGTGGTATGCCAAGCCCAGCATCGGTGAGTTCATTCATTCATTCATTCATTCATTCATTCATCTGTGAACCAAATATCTGTCTCAGATCTGTTTCTGCTGTGTACCAGCAGCCACGATAGGTGTTGGCTTTCCCTGGCAACTACACAGGTAGCAAGTTGGGGTGATCTGAAAGCAAAGAAGCCGCAGGGCATGGAAAATGTGAAGTTTCCTTCCTGGCACTCAATTTTGGGTGTGACAGTAACTTTAAACACATACCTGCACATGCCTGAAGCATAAAGCCCTATGTCTCCATTAAATTAAATCAAAGCCACAGGTGCCCGCCTCCTCGTTGACACCCAAAGAATCCTGCAGGCCCCAGACAAAAACATGCATCTGCCCAGTCACAGACACCACAGCAGCAGATGTTTTTGGTTCAGAGTTTTAGGTTGTTCTCAAAGAGGAAGAGGTGGCCTGAATTGCTCAGCATCCCAGAGTCAAGCTCCAGTCCTAGCTTTCTAATGATGTGTACTGACTTGCTTTGCTCAGCTTGGATGGTCTTATTCAGCTAAACCCGGCATATCCATGAGTCCCAGGCCAATCTTCCAAGGAGACAGGCTGGTGCTCTTTCTGCAGGCAGGTGTCTTAGTCAGTGTTCCATTGCTTTAACTGAGTACTACAGACTGGGTAATTTATAAAGAATGGAAGTTTGTTTAGCTCATGGTTCTGGGAGCTAAACAAGGGGCTAGGAAGTCCAAGAGCATAGCTTCTGGTGAGGGTGATCTGCTGGGCTATGGCATAGTGGGCAGTATCACATGGCGAGACAAAGCAAGCTTGCTAATGTAGGTTTTCTTCTCTTCTTATTAAACCACTAATGCAATCATGGGGGACCCACCCTAATGACCTCATCTAGTCCTAATTACCTCCCAATGGCCCCACCTCCAAATACTATTAACATATGACTTTGAGGATTAAATTTCAACATGAGTTTCAGAGGAGAAAAATACCCAGACCATGGTGCAGGGTACATCTGGGAATATGAGCTCTAAGTAGCTTTCTTTATAGGGTGATTAGGATTGCTGGAAAACTTCTCAAACCACAGAGGCATCTGCCACCAACCTACAGATGCCTGATGCCCAGTACAGAGGACTCCAGAAAGGCCTTGGCTTCCAATCTCCTGATTTCTTGGTAAAGGTCAGAGAGGATCGATGCAACGGAGGAAGGAGGGGAAGTACATACAGGCAAGTGCTGCTAACAATGTTGTTGGAGGCAAATGCTGCCAATCTAAAGGACACCTGGGGAATTCCTCCCGAGGCTATCATATGCAACACCCATGTGTTTGCTTACCTGGATGTTCCACAGAGAAAATTCAGGCTGATTCAGGATGCACAGGCTTTGCTTCATTTCTCCTCCAAGTTCTCCAGTTGGAACCAGGGAGAAAGGCTACCAGTTATTTTTTTTTTCCCCTTGAGAAACATTTTGCCCTTATGGAAGCATGGCCATAATATCCCAATGTTGCTGATTTTATTTTATTTTATTCTTTGATACTGGGATTGAACCCAGGGGGCGTCTACCTCCGAGCTACCCCCAGCCCTATTTTATTTTGAAATAGGGTCTTGCTAAGTTGCTGAGGGTCTTGCTAAGTTGCTAAGGCTGGCCTCAAATCTGCCACCTGCCTGTCTCAGACTCCCAAGGACTGGGATTATAGGTGTGTCCCACCATGCCTAGTTCTGACCTTATTTTTTAAATGCTGGGAACTTTACCTCTCTGGGCCTCAGAAGTGAACTCTAAAATGAGAAAATAATCTATTACCTTTCCCAAATAGCAGGCTGGACAAACGAGGATCATTTTCACTCTAAAATGGTTGGTCGTGTGGCTAACACCTGTATATCCACTCTCTCCCCATATCCTAGGGACCCAGATAGCAGTACTAGCTTCAAGGACATGGGACCCTTGTACAGAGGACCCTAGACTCAGAAAGAATTCACACTTGGTGTAACAGTCTGCTGTTATCATCTTGAAATTCATAATTTTTGAACAAAAACCCTCACATTTCCATCTTGCCCTGGGCCCTGAAAAACCATGCCCTGCCTGAGAGCATGCATCACTGTCTCTGGAAGCTTTTTCCAAGTCCTCAAGGAGAGTTGGCTACTCCTCTGGACTCTATAGAAGTCTGATCTTTCCCTTTAATGAGACTTTACACACCGCCAGGCCTTCTGCATACAACTCTAAGCCCTCTGAGGGCAAGGACTATGACTGACCTCCTGGCATCTTCAATACATGGTTAAATACCTGGCACTTATCTGGGATATAGTATATCTTCAGTAAATATTTCATAAATGAATTTCAACATTTTGAATACACAATGTACATATAATGAGTATTAATATAATTATTAAATAAATGTATTGATTTAATAAGTATTTATTAAACCTTTATGTTGTACTGGGCTCTCAATCCATCATTTAAACATATAAAGTGAAGAAAAAAAAACAAGACCCCTGACATGAGACTATCACTCAAATATGGTGGAGATAGACAATTAACAAGCAATTAAAAAATGCAGACAATTAAAAATGATGCTTCATCCTCGAAAGAAAGAAAAAAAGGTAGAGTAAAAGAATAATGGTATAACACTTAGCACTTCTCTGAGCTTAGCTTGAAGCTAAGAAAGACCCAAAGGAGTGAGTTACAGTGCCCAAGTAGCCAGAGACTTAAGCAGATAAGACCTCGAGGTTACAGAAAACTTATTTCCTTTGATTTAGGAACAAGTTAGTGAAGACAGAGCCTTTGCACAGAAGGAATGTTGCAAGAGATGAGGTTGGAAAGCGAGACAAGGCCCAGATCCCACAGGTTCTTGTAGGAATATGCATTGTATTCAAAATGCAATGGGAGCCTTGGAAGAATTTTAAACATTAGAGTAACATAATATGACTTGTCTTTTCAAAATGATTTCTTCAGCTACATAGGTGCAAATAAGTTGGATGTGAATACAAAATAGCAATAATAAAAGGTTGGAGGTAAGGAAATGAAAAAGGAGGCTACTGCAGTAATACTGAGGAAAGAAATGACAGTTTGGGCCAAGTGGTAGTGGAGGTAAGAAGAGGAGAATTCGGGAGGATTTGGGGAGGCATAACTTGGTATGATGAAGGGAGTATGGGAGAATGAGGTGCTCTAAATGAGCCCCAAGTTTTAGGCTTGAGGAGCTAGATAGGTAGCAGGACTGTTTATTGAGATGGTAAATGCTAATAAGAGAACTTAACTGTGGTAGAGTGCAGTGAAAGAGACAGGAGCTCTGGTCTGAGTAGTTGAAGGATAGAATGGTGTTAGACTTAAAGAGGCCTATTAGTCAATCTCAGTACTTTGTATGGGGAAGAGGGGGATGGGGAGGGAACCGGGAAGGAGGCCCACCAAATGCTGAGTGCTTATATGTTACTGTCAACATGATTTACATTATGATGTGAGACTATAATGCACCAGTAAAAGTACATTTAAAAATAAAATAAATAAATAAAGAGGAATTAAATAAAGAGGAATATTAATAGTTTCCTGGTACAGCAAGCATAAAGTAAGAAATCTGGTCACCCTACATAAATAGTTCTGTTTCTCCCAGAACCAGAAGTTTTGGAACCAGAGGTGTGGGAGTGGGAAGGGCACCCATACATGTAATGAACCACTTCTAATACTTTGCTCCCATTCTTAGTATCTTCACTGTTCTTCTCCAAGAAGGAATTGGCTCCTAAGAGGTTCCACCAAATTAGAAGTGGACACTACCACTCATTTCTGTTGTTTGCTGCTATGAAACCAGACAATGTTGTGAGCAATGGTCTGGAAGCAACCAGACCAAGAGAGAACTCATCACTTGCCCCTCATACTCTTCAGCAGGGTGCCTGTGAAGAGGTCGGAGCTTTCATTTGGATTGACCACCAGAGGAAATAGGGTTTGCAGAGTCCATGGGGGTAGTCTGGTTTCAGAGAAGAACAAGAGCCTAAGAACAAGTTCAGTGAGATGAATAAAGAATAGTAGGGGTTTCTGAACTTTAGGAGGCATGTGGAAGAGTGTGGAGAGGCAGGGAGGGCAGGGGAGAGTACGAATAGAGTTTGGGTTCAGAATGGGGAATAGTATGCAGCTGAATAAGAGTTGAGTTGGTAATGGCTGAATTGGGGCACTGGACCTGGATGTGCATCAGTGATTAACATCAACAGGAATGTGAAGCACAACCCTGAGGAGATAAATGGGCAGCTGTTCTCATTGATTTGGCCCCAAACATGTCATTTAAAGTTATGGAGCTTCCAGAACCTCTGCTCCCTGAGGCGTTGACAGAGTTGGAATGCAAGACTACAGTTCTCAGTCAGGGCTGATCTCAAATTGCAGGCTGGCCTTGAGTATTGTGAGCTTATGCATAGGAATTTTCTGCCCAACTAGATTTAGAATCCCAATATCAGGGCACTTTGGAAGGAATGGTATTCTGGGATTAGCTGGGTTAGATGCATGATGTTTTCTTTGTACCACTTGATAACTTCTTCTCCAGTTTCCCATGTAAACTAAAAACTCATGACAGTATCTTGAATGAGAGTAATCATCTCTCTGCCCTGGGTGGAGACAAAGACTGCCTATTTTGCGTTCTTTTTTTTTTTTTTTGCCATACTGGGGATTGAACTCAGGGGCATTCTATCTCCAAGCTACACCCCCAGCCCTATTTTTTATTTTTTATTTTGAAACAGGGTCTCACTAAGTTGCGGAAGGCCTCATTAAGTAGCTGAGGCTGGCCGAAAACCAGCGATCCTCCTATCTCAGCCTCCCAAGTACTGGGATTACAAGCATGCGCCACTCCCAGCTCTATTTTGTGTTCTTATAAGTTTTTATTGGCAGATAAGTGATCCTATCGTCCGTTTTTTTAAATGACTTTTTATGTTAAAGGCTGTGTGGTGACTAATGTATAATATAGCTTTACAAAATAATAACAACTTCCTTAGTGTCTGGGGTTGGGAAGACAGCAGAATATGTTTTAATGTTCACCTCCATGTAGATTAAAGTGAGTCATTCACTGTTCCTTCTCCTCTCCTTTCCTTTATTACTCCCAACGGCCAAAGCATCCATTGATGATATTTGGTAGCCTGGATGGAAGATTCATTCGCATATCTCCCATTTTATATCTTGATCATACAATGTAACCACCTCAACCTGAATATGTGAAAACTTTAAATTCACTTGTTCTTCTTATAGAACCATAAAAGGTCAGACAGAGGGCTCAACAGCAAAAGGGGCCCACTTTTATTGTTTCAAAAAATAACAATGGGATAGTTTCCACTTATATTCGAGTGTATCTATTCCATGTTAGGCACTGGAATTAAAATGTCAAGACAGATTAGCCTGCCCTCAAATAATTTACTGTGCTACAGAATAAACAGACCAATAGTATGCATTGCAGAAACTCCCTGCAGTGGGAAGTACTGGTGGCCACAGGTGTGCACAGGTCAGACACCTAGCCCAGTCATTGCGGTCTAAAGTAATAATATCTAAGCTCATGCCTAAACATTGAACAGAAGTTATGCAAGTAAATTTGAGAAGAAGACAACCTCCCAGGAGATGTAACAATGTGCATGAAGGCCTGGGGAAGGGGCAGAATTGGGTGTTTGGGGAGCAGGATTAGCCCCATGTAGCTGGAGTGTGAAGGAGAGTGAGGACACTGGGGAGGAGGGAGGCTAGAGGAAGGGAGCAGATCCTGAGACCTAAGATGTCTGGACAAGGTGTGACTTTCCTGAGGACCAGGGGAACCACAGGAACATGTGACGCATGCAGGTGACAACTGGACAGACGAGATGAGAGGTAAGCCAGTGATCTAGGGCCCTGGCCTTCAAAATTTTGTATGTGCACTCTTGTCTTAATGTTCCTGAGCATAAACCTCAAAGCAAGTACTTATTTATAAACACTATAGATTAGTATAAATTCTATGTATATTTTAAATATATAAATAGTAGACATATTTCAAACAAATGCATATACATATGTAAAAATATTTTTGAATGTACATAATAAGTAATGTTTTAAACATGAAATATATAAAAATGGAAGTTCTCATCTTTCCCTCTCACCCTGCAATGGATACTCTGGTGCAGCTCCCCCATGCCCCTGATGTTCCTGCACCCCTCTGTGGAGACCTTTGTGATGGTAGCTTACATCAGTCTGAGCCAAGTTCTTTTCTTCCCCCCCAACCCCTATGATACTGGTGATTGAACCCAGGGGAGTTCTACTTCTGAGCTACACCTGAAGCCGTTTTTATTTTTTATTTTGAGACAGGGTATTGCTAAGTTGCCCAGGCTGGCCTGGAACCTGAGATCCTCCTGCCTCAGCCTCCCAAGTACTGGGATTACACCACACCCAGTCCAAGTTCTTATTCTAAGGGTGCAGTGAAACTTGGACTCTGTATTACAGGTTGAGCATCCCTAATCCGAAACGAAAATGTGGATATTCAACCAGTAAGATCCATGCAAATATTCTAAAATCTGAAAAACTCCAAAATCTGAAACACTTCTGGTTCCAAGCATTTAGGATAAGAGACACTCAATCGGTATTGTAAAGATGTGTCACAGGATCTCCTGATTTATGTCAGGTCTGACAACCCTGCTGCCACTAGACTACGGTCTCAGAGCATTTGAATTATTTTTTCTTGGGGGGGGAACACTGGGGATTGAACCCAGGGGCATTCTACCTCTGAGCTACACCCCCAGCCCTATTTTATTTTTATTTTGAAACAGGGTCTCGCTAGGTTGATGAGAGTCTCACTATTTGCTGAGGCTGTCCTTGAACCTGCAATTCTCTTGTCTCAGCCTCCCAAGTACTGGGATTACAAGCATGCACCACCATGTTCAGCTAGCATTTGAATTCTATTCACAAATTCTAATTCAAATATTTCCATTCCTTGGGAAAGGTCAACTTTTAGGCTATTTTCAATATTATTGAAAGATGCAAACAGCACCATCTCTTACCAAAGCAAAGATACCTTTCACAAATTTTTCATTTTTTCTTCCTTTTTAAAAAGTAATATGGAACCACCCTGCTATGTCACCTCTCAAAAGGGCATCTGACAAGTGAAGAAGCAGAAACTCAGGTGAAGTCATTTGCCCAACATCCTATAGTTAGCTTCGTGCTGTGCTGTAACTATGGTTCACTCCAAACCCATTGCCCTGTACCACTGCACAGGGTCATCTTCTATTACATGTAGTCCACTGTTATCAGTATCTGCCTATTTTAAACTCCAGGCTGGCATGATCTAAGAAGGCATGAGTTAAATGTCTGACATCCATTCCATACTCCTAGTGTCGCATATCATTTTTAGTTATATTTATTACAAGTATGGAAAGCACAATTTGAATTTACCTAGACAAAAGTCAAGATGTTTTTGGCCTACCAAATCCAACAATGAAACAAACTAAGCGCAGTACAGAAAAGATGAACTGGGACTTAGAAATACCTGAAACCACACTGAAAAAAGGCCCAAGTAGCCAGGCGTGGTGGCGCACGCTTGTAATCCCAGTACTTTGAGACCGGAGGCCAGCCTCAGCTCTCTCTTTCTCTCTCTCTCTCTCTCTCTCTCTCTCTCTCTCACAGACTCTCTCTCTCTCTCTCTCTCTACTTAGTGAGGCCCTCCACAACTTCTTGAGACCAGGTTTCAAAATAAAAGTATAAAAAAAAAATAGGGCCGGGATGTAGTGCGGAGCTAGAATGCCCCTGGGTTCAGTTCCCGGTACCACAAAAAAAAAAAAAAAGGCCCAACTGTTCTTCATCCCCATCTCTCACAGCAGACGAGTACATTCATGTGGAGGTAAACATGACAGCTGACAGCCCTTAAATTCTGCATCTAACACTGAAGAGGAGCCGATTTTACCTATGAGTCCCAAGTTCAAAACCTCTAGAAGGGTCTTAATGGTCATACAGTGGACCATAATCAAGAACAGAATCATGTAAGGATATAGTTTCTAGATGGTTTTGTGGATGGCAAAGAGCAAACAGATCCAGGCTCAGGAACAGAGAACACAGAAACCCACTGCATCTTGTTTCCTCTCCTGTCTCCTGTTCCTTGCCATAGGCTTGGCCAGCATGGGTTATTGGTCTTTTTCCGATGCCTGTGCAGAATAACAACCCTTGTATTTGTATACATATTTGGTCAACTTGAACAGCGATTTGCGTCTGCCATAGAAGTGCAGTTTTTTCAGGGTACTGTCTTCCTTTGTTTTGTTGCTATTGTTATTTTCACTTTGTTTAAATGTTCACTCATACTACACGTCATGTAATGTTAGTCATAGAATTCAGTTACCTTTACCTGTTATGGGTGTATAAATCTGAGCAGTTATAACTTAAGATAAGAATCTCATCTTCACATCTCTAATAGAAGCTGCTAAGGGAAGCATTTTCAGGTTGCACTTCCCAGTGTCCCTTAATTCAAACACATTTACACACACACACACACACACACACACACACACACACTACTATCTTGTGGGAAAATAAGGATGAAACTGCAATTAATAAAAATGAATTTTGTAGATAAATGACTAAGAAGTCTAATCATAGATCCAATTTCAGTTCTTTGACCATGGAATTGCTCCTTCTGATCTCAAATTCATACTCATTTTCATATATTAATGAGAATGAATTACATTCCCTTACCACTACCTCACTGAGCTCAAGAATAACATTTGTAGCAATATAAACTGAACACTATGAGTGTCTGCTGGAAGAGGGGTGAGAAGCTACTATATGGAAGCAAGGGAATTGACCTTCATAGTCACCTAGCACTGGGCTCCAGTATAATCAGCTGTCTGAGAATGAATGCCAGCTGGACGGGCAGATGTCATTTAGATTTTTCTGACAACCACCAATTTACCATATTATACCTCATTTTCAGCCCCAATATCTTGTTTCACTGGGCCTTTAGAGTTTGGGCACCTCAGAAAGATTACTATCATCACTTCCTGCTGGTAGTGCCCCTGTGAGGTTAGCTTTTATGTGAAACATATATTCACTTAGGTGTGTACACCTAGATGCAGAATTTAAGAGCTGTCAGTTGTCATGTTTACCTCCATGTGAACGTACTGGTTACAAAAATTCACCAAGTCCTTGGGAAGGCAATCATCAAGAATACAAATGATAATAAATGTTGGCAAGGATGTGGGAAAATAGGAACTCTTATACACTGTTGATGGGACTGCAAATTAGTACAACCACTATGGAGATCAGTATGGAAGTTCCTCAAAAGATTAGGAATGGGAGCACCATGTAACCCAGCCATACCACTCCTCAGTATCTTTCCAAAATAATTGAAGTCCAAATTCTATAGTGATGCATGTGTATCCATGATTATGGCAATACAATTCACAATAGCTAAATTATAGAAACAACCTAGGTGTCCATCAGATGAATGGATAAGGAAAATGACTTCTCTTTAGCTCAAAAATGTTTCCTGGGAATACTCTAGATTTACATTTTGTTGAGAGAACTCTTCTCCCAAGCACCACTGGGGAGTTGTTAGAAATGCAGTATCTGAGGCCCAACCCAGAGCTACCGAATCACTATTGTATGTTACAACAAGATCCCCAGATGATTCATGCACATATTAAAAATTGAGAGCCACTGTTGTAGATGATGTCTCATTCCAGCCTGACAGAGGAGCTTTTCTCTGAATCGTGTAAGGAGAGCCACATTTATGCTTCTAAATTTCCTGCTAACTGCCTGCACTATCTCTAGTATCTGCTAAATGTAAGGTCTGATACTGTCAGTATCTCTGCCCTGACATGGTAGCAGCCCCCAGTGACTTGGAGAACTTCTCACCAAGACCTGTTTCTCTTTGAGTGTCAGCACTAACACCTGTTAACTCTAGATTCCCTACACCCAGCCAGGATCAGGGTGGACTATGGCTAACCCACACCCAGATCACAAGAGTGACACTGCTGTGATAGTGGGAAAACCCCCATATGCTACAGAATCCCACCTCCTGCCTGCTCCTTTCACCTGATTTGAATCGCACGAGGCTCGTTTATTCCAGGCCTCTCTCCTGCTTGGTTTGGGCTCCTTGGCATGCCTCTTTGGACTTTGCTCCCTGTCTGCCATCCTGAAGCGCTACAGAATGAATATCTAGGACTTGGCCCACGTACAAATCCAGCCATGGTGGAGAAGCTGGCCGTGGCGAAGCTGTCAGGCTGACCTCATTGTGCTGCAGATCTCTGCTGGAAATTTGCTTATCTCACAATCCTGTATTCTTTCCAGGCAGTTTCCAACCAGGTCCTGCACCCAAGCTCTTACTCTGTGTCACGCAATGCTGTTATACTCAGCAATGATAATCCCTTATGCCCCCCAATAAAAGATTAAGAAAAGGCATGTTAAAAGCACAGGATAACACATCTTATCTGGAAAATGCCTGACTTCCTTTCCCTAATCAGCTGAAATAATTTTTTCCTCTCCTATAGGTTATTTTATATCACTGTATTAATTCTGCTTGTATGTTGAAATGCTTTTCTTTGTAACAACTATATTAGGCTTCTACAAATTGTTCCAAAGGACTATACTTTTTATGTTTAAAGGGACTATACTTACTCCCTAAGTATTTTAACACCTGAATAGATACCAAATAATTTCCCAGTCTCTCGGATAGGATCCTATGGTGTTATGGGATTCAGCAAGGGTGGTGAACTCCTCATGTTTACTGGGTAGATTTAAAGAGTAGATTTAGGGTAGAGCTACTTGACGGATCTTGCAAACAACACATCAAATGTTAACATTGTTATATATACAGGTGAGATGAACTCAGCATGGTAACCAGTCCTTCATCTGCAGGACAGGTTTGCCCCTTGGAGTTCAAGCTCTCTCTACATGGAGTCTAAACTAATGAGTAGTGAAGGTCATGGTCATTGGTTGACTGTTTTGGGCATGTACAAATACAAATTTTACAAGATGTTTTTCAGATCATGTAACTCATGGAAAATGGTGACATTTATATGGTACACTGAGGTCAACTGTAGTTAATCTTGAAACCCCAAGTTGTTCTCAATGAAGATGACCAGCCAGGGGTCTCTAGTCACCTGGGTCCAGCTTGGTTACCAGGCAACAGGGGAATCTATCTCAGGGCACACCATTGAGAATCATTTGATTTATACCACACAGATGCCACCAAGTGCCACCTGAGGACGATTTCTCACCCCTATTTCTCACTACTTACTGTATTTAATGCTTTCTCTATTTCTAGCCCATGTTTGCATATTGTGCAATTCTTCTGCCTGCTTTCTTCCCAATTCCTCTCTCCATAACCTCTGCTTCATCCCAGTGCAAGAAACTCTTAGGATAATGAAGTTATTCCTGTCTCTAAAGGTGGAACCCACACTCAGATGACAACGAGGCATAGGCTTGGCAGGCAGCCAGTGACAATGCTTGCTGTCCCTACCAAGGAATAGGATGTGTGCTTATTAGGAAGTAATAAGCACAGTAACCACCTGCAGTAACCACCTCCTCAGAGCCCACTGCAGTCAGCGTCACCTTGCCTAACGTCTTTGGGTAATGAGAAGCTTTCCCCATCTTGCCATGCTGATTCAGTGGATACTTTCAGGCATATTTTATAAAACTAGGACTAGTCTTGGAATTTTTTCCATTGTATGTTAGAAGTATGCACAGCTGTCTGGCTGCATGGTCTGGAAATTTTGCTTCCTACCCAGAGAAGTAAAAATTCAGAAAAAAAAATGACCCTTATCCACTTAGACTTCAAAGAAATGTATTTCCAATGTCCCTAAAATGCTGGAAATATTTCTGTTATATTTATATGTATTTAACAGTCAAACAACATTCGGCATTTTTCAAAGTTGAAAGTTATGTGTACTATTGCAAAGAAAATACAATTCTTAAGAGTTCCAAGAATAGCTGGATCTTAGTTTAGCAAATATTGACTTAAGAAACTAATCTATTTCATGAAAATATCTCTTAGTTGTAAATTGTCATTGCACAATAGATGCATTTTTTACTGTACATTATACAAATTTTCAAATATATATAGAAGTAAGGGTTGAGGATGTAGCTTAGTGGTAGAGTACTTGCTTAGTGTGTGCAGGGCCCTGGGTTCAATTGCCAGTATAGAAACACACACACAGACACACACACACACACACACACACACACACACACACACACACAGAGATACAGGTGATATATGCAGGTCATATACATACCTATCACCCAGCTTCAACAATGATAAATCCATGGCCAAACATGTTTTTACCCTTCACTTGTGCCTTCCTGGTATGATTATGAAGCAACTCCCAGATCATATCATCTTCGTGTGTGTAAATATTTCAATACATATCTCTAAAAGATAATGGCTATTTTTAAACAAAGACTCACAATTTCATCATCATGCTTAATTTTTCAGTCTAATCAAATATCTAGTCTGGGTTCAAATTTCCCAGAATGTCTCATAAATTTTTTATTATCATTGATTTGTTCAAATCAGGATCCAAGTTTTTATTTATATACCTGGTAAATAACAAGTGTTTCTAATTATCATCATAATAGAAACATATTTTTTTAATTTACAATGGAGATTTTTGTCTAATTCCTAGGCCCACAAAATCAGTGGATGAAAGTTTGAGAAAATTGATGTGGAGATCAAGTGTGGGCTTAGGAATCAACCCAGATCAGGGTTTGACTCTTGAATACTATTCACTGTTCATTAGTTGAGTGGCTTGGAGGACTCAGTCCAGCCAAAGTACCCTCCTCTGCTGTAAGTATGGTTGGGTCAGTCCTGAACTCTCATGGGGCACCACCAGATGAAACACAGGACACACAGCGAATTTCAAATTTCAGAAAAACAAGAAATGAATTTTTATAACTATATCCCAAGCAAAAATCCAAACGTAACTGGGCATCCTGTGTTTCTATTTGCTCAGTCTGGCAATCCAGCTTTCACTGGTGGCTGCGAGGATTCTGTGGGATGACACATGCAAAGTGCTTGACGTGGTGCCTGACACATCATAACTGCATGATATATGTGGGCCCTTCCACCAGGTCCATCCTTAGGGAGAAAGGGTGGGAGGGCTGGCTCCCTCCCTGGACTCCCATCTGCTCTCTGCTTTATTTGGGTACCATTCCCCAGGTGGGCGATAGCAATCTTCACCAAGCTAAAAGTCTGAGCTACCATCAGCAATTAGTTCCTGCAGGTTTCCAGTGCAGCTTAAGTATTGTGCAGGGTTTGGGCAGTCTGCGATGTTTCTGATAACACAGATATTTCTGACTTCTTAAAAATTGAGATCTCTGGCAGCAGTAAGTCCACACTCCCACCTGGCACCAATAAGGGGAGCTGCGTAGCAGCTGCTCCCTTTAGTGAGGCCCACGCCTGCCAGTTTGCCATCTGGCCCATTCACTTGCTTGGATCACCTGCATGCCCCATGATATGTGAGTTTGCCACATATCATGGGGCATTTCTTTGGCCCCAGAATATGCTGCTTGAAGTGAGGCTGGGGGCTGGAGAAAAGGGCTAGCCAGAAGGAAATCAGAATAAATGTTCCCAAGATAACATCTTTATTGGCCCCAATTCAAGAAAACCGAATTGAGTTCCCCATGATGCAGAAAAAAAAGGAGGGGAAATAGAGAGGTTCAATAAAAATAAAAACAAAACACAACAAGAGTAGTGTGAGTGTGAGCTTGGCAAGGGTAGAAGGTATTCAAGAAGAGAGTGGAGAAGCAGGTGAGAAAGACCAATAACAGAAAACTGGGGAATGAAGAAGATCAACTCGTAGGGGAAAAGAGAGACAAAAAAAATGACACATACACAGAGACTATTATAAAAAAAAAAACTTTTGTTCCCAGTGGACTACAGTCTCTTTAAGTATAACCCCCACCTGTTTATGAGTTTCTAAGGGACCCTTTGGAAATGAGACAGACTAAGGCTTTTTAAAAAATCACTGATGACATTCTTTTTACCAGTGGTCAGTAGGTGCTAAAATCGGTTTGGGACCTGAGGGGTAACAAAAGGGACAAGAGGAGGCCTGGTGCTGTAGTTGATGCAACTTACACGATGTCCCCTTCCCCTGGATGTGTCCAGCTGCTGTTGATAGAGTGACTACAAGCAGGGAAGCCAGGAGAGTAATGATGCTTTAAACACACTCCAGAGGGTAACCAAGGTTCCTTGGCCCTCCCCCACCCCTGTTCTGCTTAGATGTCAGAAATAGCTGAAGGGCCAAGAGGAGGAGTGACAGTGAGCAGGATGCAAGATCATTTTGTCCCTGAAAATTGCTGCCATATGTGGAGGGTCCACCTGAAAAGAAGGCAACACAGGAAACAGGAATTGATGATACTAGTTGAGCATCTGGATCCACCCATGTCTGAAGTCTACCCTGGACTCCTTAATTGCATAAGCCAATATGTGTTTCCATTCAGGTAAGCCAGTTCCAGTGGGGTTTCAGACCCTTGCAGCTAAGGAATTCAGCCTTGTCTTCCAGTACTGGCACTTAGATCTATAGGTCGTCCTTGAGCATTGCCAGTATACTGAAGGATTTCATATGTCTTGCTTCCTTTTTTCAAATAGTCATTTCTATTTCAATATTCCCTTTAACTGGGAAGGATTTAGAGTTCTTAAATTCTGGTTGGGTTATATAAAATTTTTGTCTCTAAACCTTTAATAATAATTGTATTGTGTTATGATCAGTGAATGTGGCCCAATTTTTGTTTGACTAGGAATTTCAGGATTTGCTAAGATTTTCTCTGTATTAATACATGAAAGGTTTTAGAAATTCCCATGTATGTTTAAAATATGCATATATATTATATCTACACACTTTTTGTGTTTTAATCTTACTTTGTAACCAGTAAAATATACAAACTAATTGTATTAACTGTGTCATTAAAATCCTATGTATCTAAGCAGGGCATGGTGGCACGTATCTGTAATCCCAGTACTTGAGAGGCTGAGACAGGAGGATTGCAGGTTCAAAGCCAGCCTCAACAACTTAGTGAGACCCTCAGTAACTTAGCAAGACCCTGTTTCAAAACAAAAAATAAAAAGGGCTGGGTGGTGTAGCTTTGAAGTAGGATGCCCCGCATTCAATCTCCAGTATAAAAAAAAAATATCTGTATCTAACGATTTTAGTGGGAAGTACTTTAAAATCTCTCCTTAGGGTTGTAAATTGTTTATTTTTCTTTGTATCTGTGCTAGTTATTGCGGTATGTAGTACAGGCAATTTGTTGGTTATATTAAGGTTCATTTTATAACTTTCTAGATAATTATACCACTTCACAATGAAATATACCCTCTTTGTTCCTTTTAATGCTTATTTTTGGCCTCAAGTTCAATTTTGTATAATATTAGTGGCATTGCATTTGAGAATTTTTTTTTTTTTTGCGGTACCGGGGATTGAACCCAGAGGCATTCTACTTCTGGGCTACATCCCCAACCCTATTTTTTTTAATTATTCTTTTATTTGAAACAGGGTCTCACTAAGTTGTGGAGGGCCTCACTAAGTAGCTGAGGCTGGCCACGAACCCAGATCCTCCAGTCTCAGCCTCCCAAGTACTGGGATTACAAGCGTGCGCCACCACACCCGGCTGCATTTGAGAATTTTTGTTAGCATGGTTTTTGTAAATCTTTTCAATCTTTCTGCATCATAAGGGTATCTCTTGTAAGCAGTATGTACTTGCATTATCTTGTTTGGGGGGTTTTGTCCTCCATCTGCGAGTATTTAGCAGGTAAATATAATCCAGTGTGTGTGTGTGTGTGTGTGTGTATGTGTGTGTGTGTGTGTATGTGTGTTTGTATGTGTGTGTGTGTGTGTGTGTGTGTGTGTGTGTGTGTTAGTTACTGGGATTGAACCCGGAGGCATTCTAACTCCAAGCTACACCCCCCAACCCTATTTTATTTTTTATTTTGAAACAGTCTTGCTAGATAGCTAAGCCTGGCCTTGAGCCTGCAAACCTCCTGTCTCAGCCTCCCAAGTACTGGGGTTACAGGCACAGTGGAGTCTGGCTATAATTCACTATCTTATTGGAATGCTGACATATTTGATGTCTGAGATTAGAAATAAAAATCTAATCAATTGGTACTATAGTTCTGCTCAAGGAAATACCTACTGTCTTTAAGATTTTCTCTCCCCTCTTCTGACCATCCTTTTCCTTCAATAGGTATTACAATTTTGGGGGCTGTTCTTTAAAATTTTTAATTCTTTGCAATTTTTCATCTTTTTGTCCTTTTGAATTCAATTTTCAGAGAATTTCTTAGCTCCATTCTCCAGTGTATTACTCTTAGCCTTTGTCTATTGTATCAGTCCACCTACTGAAATTGTTTGTCCAATCATCCTGATTTTTATTTCCAAGCCCTCTGATTATTATTCATTCAAACTGTTTTTGCTTGAGGGATATATGATCTCCTATTCCTTCTGAAGATATTATTTATAATATAGTTTATTTTTATATTTCCATCTCATTTCTCTATCAACTCTGTTTTCTTTCAATTCTTTTGTTTATAAGTTTAAGTGTGTCTCTTAGGTTTGCTTACCTGATGGGTTATGTAATTTGGGTTGTGGCTTACAGTTGCAGTTAAGAGTCTCTCTTGCCTGTGTGTAAATGCTGTGTCTTTTCAACATGCCTTGTCCCGGTGATGCAGGGCAGGGGCAGGATGCTCTGTCAAGATGCTAAACAATCAGTAACTGGCATTCTGGAGGGATATTCCACACTCTCCCTTGAGCTGTGAGCTTCCTCTGGGGGCCAAAGTGCCCACATTCACTACTTCTGCATTGGACTGAAGAGTGTCCATCACACCTGCCATCTTGTGATATGTCAGCCTCTCATTTTGCTATTCTCCACATATCTGGGAGCTGGGACACCCCAGAGCCACACCCAACATAGACAGCAGACCTCTTCTCCCTGTATTTGAGCTGCCTTTATTTGACTTTGTTTTAAATGTCAGTTATTTCTTAATTTGGTGGATCAGAATTGTTCACAGCCTCCTGTTTAATTCCTAGAGTCATTTAACAGAATTTATTCCATCATAAATCTAAGTTTCAGACAGTCTCAATTTTTATTGCATACATTAAAATATTTACACCTTGAATTTTCTTGACTATCCCCTTAAAAAGCAAGGAAACATTTTCCAGTTCAAAGTGAGATGTTTCGCAGAATCGTTCTGCACATTTCAGTATGTTCCACAGGGCTTATAATTAATAGTCAAAGCAGCACCTGCTCTAAATCTTAATTGCTTTCTTCCCCATGAAAACTGATGCTGGGAGGTGATGGTGAATTGATTTGTACTACATAATACGGCTGCAAATTCAGCTTTGGAATACAAAATACAGAAAACTGAACACAGTGTTGGAATTTTTCCCAAGGAAAAACATAATTATAATTGTTTCAGGTATTCAACTCCAGTGCCTGCTGGTGAATGGGATGTGCATGTATTGGTGCATGGTATTGTTTACCACTATTATTTACCATGTGCTATTGTGAATGTGTTAGGTGGTTATAAGTATATTCGAACATCGAAAGAGACTAAAGGGGTAGCATACTTTATCTGATAAAAACAGGAACATTTGAGAATCAAATAACTCAGATTGGTATTAACTGCCTGCAATGGACTACATGGTCGTGCCTCCTCAATTTCATATGTTGAAATCATAATTCCTCATGTGATGATATTAAGACATGTGATCATTGGAAAATAATCAGGTCATGGTAGTGGACCTCACATGAACAAAATTAGTGTCCTTATAAGAAGAGGCCAGAGAGCTAACTAGCTCTCCTTCTACCATGTAAGGACCCAACAAGAAAACTACAGTATGCAACCCAGGAGAGGGTCCTCACCAGAACCTGACCACTCTCCAAAACTGTGCAAAATAAATTTCTGTTATTTATAAGGCACCTAACTTATGGTACTTCATTATAGAAGCTCCAGCTAAGTCACTTTCCAAACTCCCCTGGCATTCAAACTCATTTCATTTAAGTGAGCCAATCTGGTGAAAAGGAGTCCTAGGTTCTGAGGCCACCTTGCCCAACCTGGACAGAACCTGTGGTCATTGCCCACCTTCCCTGCACCGTGGGTCTCCCCTCCCTCAAACAGTGTGCAGAGTCAGGCACAGCAACACACAACCCGCCACCATGAGTGGAGCTGGCACTAACTCCAAGACTAAAGGAAGTTAATTTTAGAAAAAAAAATCTTTTTTTAAATCCACCTTCTAAAATAAAACTGTGTTCTTGAAATAACTTTTATTATTTTTTTCTTTTAAACAAGTAACAAGGGTTAAGGATGTAGCTCTGTGGTAGAGTACTTGCCTAGTATGCACAAGGCCCTAGATTCCATCCCTGGCACTGCAAAAAAAAAAAAAAATTATGAGAAAAAAAAAACAGTGTAGCAGAGGAAGAAAATTGCCTGCACTACTTTGGTTACAGCCTTTAATACTTAATCAATTGCATAATAACATTTTAAATGTCCCAGGGGAATGCAAAACTTAAGCATAAAATGAATTCTTTGTAATAGGTGTTTGATTTGTTAGCTTGATTTTTCATGTAATAATTTTACCTAAGATAGGGTTCAGGGGTATTTCCTATAATATACTCATCCATTCATTCAGCAAACATTTCCAGAATTGTGCTTTAGGCCATTTCTTATATATGTTGCATTTTGAGTCAGAGCTACTTTTCCATATAGGTAACTGCAGTGTTTTTTTTATTCAGTTTTCACACTATGGGGCAGGAGGCCCAGTCTCTTATGATTGGCTCACCATCTGTGAATTCACTGCAAACCATGGAATTCCAGTCAAATAGCTAACTGATCTTTATTGCCATTGTATTACAAATCTGTTCTCCAAAAGAAATATTTTTAAAACATGGTTTCCTTTTCTGGGTGAATTTATCACTTTTCCTCCAGTCTCTTGGATACAGGGGGTGCAGAGGGCTACAATAGGGAGCAGACAGCTCCCCCAAGACTAAGGGAAAGCTGTAAGGGTTTATTGGACCATGCATTTCATTAAACGCTTAAGTGAAGAAATCAGATTTAAATGTAGACCAAAGAGGTGCTGTAGAACTTGAAAGCACATGGGTCATTTCACATCCCAGGTCTTATTATAACTGTAGTTCTGACATTCGCTCTGTGAAGAACAAGGAGGTCCATTACTGGCATGCCCTAAAGCAACTATCATCATACAAGGAAGCCAGGCTTACTAATTCAGTCACAGTCTTTCAGATTCCCAGTTCAATTTCTTGCGTTAATGAAACATGCATAGCAGTTGACAGTAGCTGTTGAAATTAGCTATCATATTTATGGTTTGCCAGAGCCTTTTCTTCTGAGATTTCTAACAAAGTGACAGGGATTTCCCAGAAGTCTAGTACTTTATTTCTCTGAGTTTCTTTGAGATGTCAGTAAATGCAAGATGTGAGTAAAAATGTGTATTTTCACAAAAGAACATTTATTTGATGCTCCAAAAATGTCTCCTTTTGCACAAAAAGATAGTTATGCATTGCATTGTCTTCTTCTTATTCCTAAGTATGCCATGTCAAAATATATTGATTAGAGCAAACAAATAATGCTCAAACACAAATCACCCTCACAAGTTATCAAATATATTCACAGTGCATATGTAGGTATATAATCACGAGTATAGATGTATTCTAGGTAAAGATTTTAGTTCTAGACACAAATAAGTTTTGAAGGTCATTTCATTTGCCTCGTTTCTATTTACAAAGCACATATTGAGGAAAACATTTATGTGCATTTATAGTTTCTAAACTTTTCAAGCAAACATCAACTTTGTAGTATTAATTTACTGTTGGAAGTAACCATAAAATTCTAGAAACAATCTGGCCATTCGAATGTACCTATCATGAGTTTGTAAGGGCCTAATTGATTATTTATTAAGTAAAGGTCTTCTATGAATTGTGCTAGTAAATAAGACACTATTCCTAGGTCTGAAGGAGATTATGCTCCGGTAGAGGAGCAATAGTATCCTTTAGAGAAAGGGGGACAATAAGTGCTACAAATACCATTGACAGACAGACATTGGGTCACACACAGTAGGGCCACAGAGGTGAGGGGACACTAGTCTATGTGATGGTGGAAGAGAGAGCTTAATCCTCATGCTATATCCCTGGGTGAATCTTCCATTCAGTCACAAGGTGACATTCTGACCAGTAATGTCAGAAAAACACATAAATATCATATATCTTATGTTTTTAATATTTTTAGATTTTTAATTGACACAATAATTTTACATATTTATGGGGTACACTGTGATATTTCAATACATGTATACAATGTGTAAATGTGGTAATTAGCATATCCATTGCCTCAAACACTGAACATTTCTTTGTGTTAGCAGCATTCAAAATCCTCTCTGTTAGCTATTTTGAAATACACAATTATCATCAACCAGTTATACTACTGTGCATTAGACATTAGAATTTACTCCTTCTAATCAACTGCATTTCTATATCCATTAATCATTCTCTCTCCATTTCCCCAGCCCCAGCCTCTGGTAACCTCTATTCTACTCTCTACTTCTATGAGTTCAGCTTCTTGGTTTCCACATATAAGTGAGAACATGCAGTATTTGTCTTTCTGTGCCTGTCTCATTTCAGTTAAAATAATGACTTCCCACTTCATCCATGTTGTTGGAAATGACCAGATTTCAAGTTTTATGGCTGAATAATATTCCACTGTGTAATGGAATATACCATGTTTTCTTTATCCATTCATCCATTGATGGACACATGGGTTGATTCCACTTCTTGGCTATTATGAATAGTGCTGCAATAAACATGGAAGAACAGATATTTCTTCAACATATTGGTTTCTTTTCCTTTGGATATATACCCAGTAGTGGGATTCCTGGACCATATGAATGTTCTATGTCCAGCATTTTGAGGAATCTCCATTATGTCTGCCATAATAGCTATGCTAATTTATATTCCCATCAATGGCATTCTCCTTTTTCCACACCCTCACCAGTGCTAAACAGTGTTGACTCCAGCAAGAAAGGGAATCAGGTCAGCAGGTTCCAGCTACTACTCTCTCTTCATATAATTGTGGTTCTTCCTAAAAGTTGCCCAGATGTGACTGACTCCTATTTATTTATTTCATACCAAAAGGCATACATGGAGTCCACAACACTTCTTACAGAGATGGACTCTGCCTTGTTAATATTCTTCTAGTGGTTGATCTCCTGGTTGTGAAAGTTTAAAGGCATATCTACTTCTAGACAACTTTAGCAAAATCTTTGGAGGGGCAGCAGTGGTTTGCTGACCAATGTGAATGGCAGTCATTGGATTACTGCTCAGTGGGGCATTCCTTCCCCCATTCCATCTTATTCTGTCCCCCATCTATAGATGCATATACCCTACCCTTTCTTCCAATCCAGTATCTCTTCTACTCTGCATCATCTGTACTTTTCCATCCCAAGTTGCATATCTATTCTTAAATGTTCTTGTGTATCACCAAGAAATACCACCCACAAGACACAGAGCCCTAGAGTATGCAACTTAATTTAGACAGCTGAATACTTATTTAAATTAAGGAATTTTGATGGCAGGCGCTGATAATAACTGCACCCATTTAAATTTGTTTTTTCTGGCATTCACAGAGAGACATGTATTTCAAAAGGCTGCCTCTTCTTTCCAATATACCATTAAAGAAAAGTAAAGCAATTTATCCTTTGAAGTCTTTTCACTTTTTTTTAAAAGGGGGGATTGGTGAGAAAAACAAGGGAAAAAAAGGAACATTTCTCAAAGGAAATATTCTAGACAGATGACTTGATTCAGGGCTCTTACATGCACTCAGCTTTTTAACAGTCTGAATAATTCAGCAAATCTGAAACAAAGAGGGTTCTAAAAAAGCAACTGATGGCTGGGACTGAGGGTAATGAAATTTGCTTTGAACAATGTGATCACTGTATGTGAACATTTCAGATGATGACCAGAACATACACACAAAAATCTTTGTTCTGTTGGTTCCGTTCTAATCTTAGAAGCAGATTAGACCCTGCTCATGCCAGCAGGGAATTTTGCTTTCCATGGAAATACCCACTCCTTCCTTAGAAGTGGGCAGAAGACAGCACTTCAGTTAGAGATGCTCTAAGGCAAAGGTGGCAAAGATGTGGCACATGCCTAGCACAGCTGTAGGTCCCCCCCTCTTCCTCTATCCAGTTCAGTCCTATAGAGGAATCCTCACATGGCACTCCTTTCTGTTCTAAGAAAGAACAGATGAAGTGGTCTTACTGTACAATAGAAGGCCTTCTAGTCAGAGGGTTTTTAGAGTCCTCTTTTCACCCATACCACACAGCTCAATATTCCACTGTTTGTCAGATGCAACCAAGAAAACACAACTCTTGCTGGACCCAAGTGGGCTACTTGCTGGATCCAGTAGAATGTTTGGTTTTAATTATGATGTGAGGTGATAATGCACCAATAAAAGTATAAAAAATAGCTGTAGTAGACTGATTACAAAAATAGCTCCCAATAGCCACACTTTTTGCAATGTGGCTTTGCAGCTACTCACACCAAGAAATGGCATATTGCTCCTTTAATTTGCCCTTCAGATCTAGTTACCTGCTTTGGCCAATAGAATGAAGTGAGAGTAACCAAGTGACAATTGTGAGCTATAGCCTCAAAGAGCCTTATGCTCTTCCAATTTGTTACTGTCTCCTCTGGCCTCATCATGACATCATGAGAACATACACCACTAGCCTGCTGGAGGATGGGACAATGAGAAGAGCAAGTCAGCCTAGTGGGCTGAGCTAAGCCTCCAGCCAAGATCAACCAAACCACCTAGGCTGCCACAGGGGAGCACGGATGTACAGGTGAGCCCTGCTGAGCCCAGCCCAGATCAACAGACCCAGAGTAGTGGGCAAAATAAGTGACTATTATAGGACTGGGGATGCAGCTCAGTGTTAGAGTGCTTGCCCAGCACATGCAAGGCTCTGGGTTTAATCCCAAATATGAAAGGAAGGAAGGGGGAGAGGGAGGGAGGAAGGAAGGATTGTATTGTACACCTGAGGTTGGGGGTGCTTTGTGATAAAATAGCAGCTAGCTGACATATTAACAAATCTCCATTCAGTTCCCACCTCCTCCATGAAGCCTTCTTATCACTTCAGATAATGTTGGCTCATCACTTCCTGTGTACCATGAAGCACTAAGCCAATGCTTCCCAACCTTATTCTTATAACCAAGAAAAAAATTGTTTAGACCTGAGTTATATACTTTTAGTGCCCGTGAGTAGAGAAAATAAATCACCATCATCACCTCAGGTTAGTAACCATTTTAAATGAATATTTATTTTCATTATCACATTTTCTTCATGCATTTGAAAAAGATTAGTACATGCACATATGAGATATTATTCAGCCAAGGGATAATTGTTGGTTTACTTAGAGATTCAAAGCTCCCTTATGAAACTTCAGTGCCCTTTAAAACTATTGGACCCTAAAGAACGCAACTTTGGGTTCATGGTCTAACCAAGCTCAGCTCTTTCATTGGTTCATTTTGAGGATAATTTTGGTTCTTGGTACTGTACTTCATGAGGGCAGACTGGCCTTTGTAAGGAAACAGCCTGCTCCCTTTCTCTTCAGGGAATAGTTAACAGGTTCTTACAAATGTTTTCTTATTAATCATTCTCTTTTGATTGATAGGGTTGTGTTGGCCAGCTCAGCTTCTGAATCATGAGCTTCATGTTCAGGAGAAAGAGAGGGAAAAGCCAAGCTCAGTGGCACAGGTCTGTAATCCCAGTACTTGGGAGGGTCAGACAGAAGGATCACAGATTTGAGGCCAGTCTCAGCAACTTAGTGAGACCCTCATCAACTTAGCAAGACACTGTTTCAAAATTTAAAAAATTTAAAAAGAGCAGGGGGTGTAGCTCAAATGTAGAATGATTCAATCCGCAGTACCACAAGAAAGAGAGGGAAAAGCTGGCAGACCTAACTCTTAATTCAACTACCAGTGTTTCCTTCTGCAATATGCACTGTAGTTTTTCTTTCCATTTATGTTTGACTGGTCTGCACAGCCTCTGTATTATGGTTATTTGACCGTTCCAGCTACTGGGGAGCTGACCATACCCATGGCTTGAGAAATCACACCTAAACTCTCTCTGGCATTTGCAAATACTTGTAGATGTAACCCAAGATGCCCCTGTAGAACATTGCTTGAGTCCCTTCATCTTTCTCTGTGTGGTCACCTTGTCCCTGCAGGCATGGCTGTTGGTATGAAAGGCTCTCCCTTACTATTCCTAGAAGGCACACAGGTCCTACCAGAGAGCAGGGCTGCCTTCCAGAGTGACCACTTGCATTATCTGCCACAGTGGTTTTCACAATGGAGTCAGCTGTCTGTGACATTGGATTTTGGGGTGCTAAGAAGGCGTGTTTGCCTTATTAGTGACGAAGGTGCCATGAAAGGCAAGTGTAAAACTGATAAAACACAATAGCACTGGTATTTGGATGTGAGAAGTCACCCTGGCACTCACCTCCATACACGTTTCTACAGTGTTTTCCTGAGAGCACATTTCAATGGGGAATGTGGAAGTGGAGGGAAGAAGACAAGAGTCCAGCTAGGAGGAGGTATACCAGCTTTATGGGACCCACTCTATTCAGCAACGTTCCTAGCACCAGTCCTGCTCCAAAGCTCACAGAGAAAGGGCAACAGATACTGCTTCCATCCATAAATGAGTCAGAGTGATTAACTGACAGTCTCAAGGCATGAAAAGCAGTCATAGCATGGCCCAAAATTCGACAATGAAAATCCTCATACTCTTTTTTTCTGCTATACAGATTAAGAAGAGGAATAAAGGGTGGCATCTCTTTCATGAAACTTTAAATTTTTATTCGGCTTTAATAAAATTTAAATCCAGATTTCATTCAGTTTGTAGAACATGAAAGAAACACTGTCTCTGAAGGTAATAATACTACTATTTATAAGCACTAAGGATTATTTCAGATGGTTAAAATATATTAACTCTTTTTTTTCAGTACTGGTGCTCCACTGCTAAGGTACATCCCCAGCAACCCCCCCCCCCTTTAATTAAATCTTGACACAGGGACTCACTCGGTTCCCCAAGTTGGCCTTGAATTTTGAGATTCTCACGTCTCAGCCTCCCCAGTAACTGGAATTACAGACATGAGCCACTGTGCCCAGCTATATTAAGCATATCTAATTCACACAGCTGCCCCATGTAACAGGCATTATTAATTATCTCCATTTTACAGATGTGGAAACAGGCACAGAGCATAAGTAATCTGTCCAAGCTCTTACAACCAGCAAGTGGCAAAGTCAAGATTTTAATTTAAGTAGATTGGCTCAAATTCATATTTTAACTTCTATAAGGTTTCTGTATACATTAAATAAGCACACAATTTCAGAAAATGTAGGTTTATAATATGCTGATTTATATTTATGATAGGTACATGGGATTTTGCTTCATTATTCACTCTACTTTTTGTGTGCACTTAACATTTTTCAGAACAAAAACCTTTTTGTAAAAGGCATTTTCCCTGTTAAGAGGAATAAAAAGTGAAATGTGCATGTATGAATGTATCACTTTGAATCTCACTATGATGTATAACTACAATACACCAATAAAAATATATGAAAAAAGGATTAAACAAAGGAAATTCACTTTTTCCTAAAATAATATATTCTATTGTCTCAAAACATTTGCTGTTATTAAATGTTTCCAGTGATTATTCTCACCTCTCTCATGGTCGTTGGAGTCTGTCTTTCGTCAGGTATTCCATAGTAATGAGAAAAGGGACCATGACCATCACTTCCATAAACATTTATGGAGCAACTACTATAGACAGTGAATAAGACTGCATTAGTTAGCTTCCTACTGATGTAAAAAATGCCTGAAATAATCAACTTAAAAAGAGAAAAAGTTTACTTTGGAGCATGATTTTAGAGGTTCCAGTTCATGATCAGTTGGTGCTATTGCTTTTGGGCCTGAAGTGAGGCAGCATGTCATGGCAGAAAGCCCAGAGCAAAAGCTTTGTAGTTTAATGCTATCCCACTTATTAATTCTTGCTCATCAAAGGAAACCATCAAGAGCTTAAAGAGAAAGCCTACGGAATGGGAAAATATCTTTGCAAGCTATCCCTCTGACACAGGTCTAATATCTAGGATATACAAAGAACTTAAAAGACTTTACATTAAGAAAACAAACAATCCGATCAAGAAGTGGGCAACTGAAATGAATAGACACTTCACGAAAGAAGAGATACAAATGGCCAATAGATACATGAAAAAATGTTCAACATCATTAGCAATCAGGGAGATGCAAATCAAAACTACTCTAAGATTTCAT
>PVJS01018221.1:0-35147 GCA_004027185.1 Glis glis | reverse complement strand
TACCCCTGGGTTCTATGCTTAGCACCACAAAAGTAAAATAAATATTTGCTTGTGCCTTGCTTCTGACACATCCTGAAATTCTTTTCTGAGATGAAAGTCAAACACCTGCCTAGACAAAGTTAAGGCCCCATTTTCATCTTTGGAAGGACCTCCTCAGACACCCATTTGGTGGCAATTCATGAATATATGAACATGCGGGTGCACACATGCGCGCGCACACACACACACACACACACACACACACACACGTTGAAGAAAAGGTTGTAAGGATCCTCACAAAGATTAACAATGATAATTTTTCCAGCAGTAGGATAGATTTTTTCTCTTCTATGAGTTTATTTGTATGTTGTTGTAGTGGGGGAAAAACATTTATGAATGCCAAAATACTGTGCACCAAAGTCTTAAGATGTGTGTAAGCATGTGCACATACACCAATATATTTAGAGACACACTTTGGCCCATTCACCCATAGCCTTTCAGCTCCAATCCCATGCTTCTAACTTTGTGACTCTGGGACTTGGATTCTGCTGTGTTCTTTGCCAGCTGGTTGTTATACCAATACGGGCCACCAGAGGGAGGTCGAAGGCAGGAGGAGAGAAGGTGCCTTGCTTCCTTATTCCTGACAGTGCCACGCAGCAGCCGCTCTCCAGCCAGGTGAAGGCAGGTGTCCCAGAACTCCCCTCAGAGGGACTCGTGGTGCCTGGACGGTGTTCTCAGAGATCTGAGTGCCAGTTCTGCAGGCCCCTTCCTCTAAAAGTCTAAATTCTGATAACCCCAAGTTCTTTGCCTTTCCCCAGCTTCAGGGGTTGTAACTGCGTTCACAGTAATCTCTGTTACCTCAGTGTTGTGGTTTTGCGTTTCAGTTCTTAGACATCCATGTAACCAATTCTTATACGTCTTAAATTCTCTCTGGTGAAATACATGATATTTACTGTGTTTTACTAAAGGGCTCTGACTGATATATTTGAAACCCGAGGTCGTCCCAGGAAATGGCCCCTCACTATGGGATTCTGGGGTTGGTCTGGCCAGGTGCTTGGTTTTGGACACAGTAGCAATCTCCTCATCGGGGGAAATGGGACAGGAGGAGTTCATGGTATGCCAGGTTGTCATGCTTGGTCACCCCCGGTTTTTGTGATGAAGTACCTTCAGAAGCCCAGTGGGGACAAGATGTCCTTTGTGGTAGCAATGATGCTTCTAAGTGCACTGGAGAGCAAATGAGAGAAAATGACAAGCGCGAGTCACAGAGTCAGAGTGCTTCTATGGTGGCCCTAGAAGAATCACTTATTCCTTATAGGTGCAGAACTGACCTTGACTGAATTGCAGTCCTGTGGGTTGCTGAATTACATCCCAAACTGAATCCATAGACTCAGAGGTCTCACATGTGAAAGTGAGAGCATTGGCTGTAAGAAGGACTCTGAGCCTTGGAATGGGGACCATCTAGTGGGACTCCAGGAAAGCTGTGATCTGGGCACAGCCTGCTTCCTGTGTCTGAGGAGACTTGTGTAATGACCCTCTCATAACCTCAATACCCACCCCAGCCACGTCACATCACCTCTAGGACAACACCTAGAGTCCGATCTTGGTTTGTTCCAGAGGGACAAGTACAAAGTCTGGCATGGGAGGGAATAGGTCACGGGTTATGAAAAATATTACTTCAGCTACGTTATAGGGGCCAGAGAACTGATTTGAGCACCAAAATGAAGAGATGTGACTTCTTACTCAATTTCCAGACTTGAACCATTTCAGTAACATAGAGCCCCTTGATGGATGGGGAATCCAGGACAAGGATGCTCATCAGTGTCATTTACAGTAACAACAGTTGAAAATGTAGAAAGATTGCTGGGGTCCAATATATGCTACCCCTAAATACCACACCTTGGAAACTGAGATAATTGGAGTCCATTTTTTTAACAATCTTTTGCAGTGTGATAGAAAACATTTAATTTTGAAAATTATGGTATGCCCATGAAATAAAAAACAGGGTAGGCAAAACAGCTGTAACAAACAACTCTGAAAATATATCATAGCTCAGATACAATAGATAGTTTATTTTCATCCACATTGTGTTCAACACATGATTGTTCAACCTTTTAGGCTCCTTCCTTTCTGTGACTTTGGAATCTCCCAGATGCCGGGGTCCAGCCTCGGCCGGTCCAGGGGAATCCCTGAAGGAGGTGTAGGGTCGGCGAGGGAATGAGAGACAGGAGGCTCAGCAGTTCAGTGAAGCTGCAGGCATTGTCTCAGCCCAGCGAGCCTCAGACTTTATTTTTTATACCTTTTTACATCAGGAAGTCTTAATACTAACAATTTTCTGCTTAGTACATCATGAAAAATATTTTTGACTTAGTACATCATAGGACTCTTTACAGTGCAATCATTTACCCACAGTTATTAACAACCCATTGTCCAGATGGTCACAACATGTTCTCCACCAATTACTCAGGTTCCATGCAAACTTGCGTTTCTTCCCACAATGTCAACTTAGCTCTTTTAATCATTTGCATTGTTCTCAGAAATATCATGATGCCTGCCTTTTATATTTTTATATAAGTCTTAACTATTTTTATATTATGTGGCTACATATATTATGCTAACTAATAAATGTCATTATGGCTAACTATATCTACTATTAAACTATTTTTATTTATATCTTTCCTATGTAGACTATAACTATACTTATGCTAAAAGTTAAAAGCTATGAATAATATGGTTAACTAGACCTTACACCTATACTTAAACTATATTCTATTTTAATACCATTTATGCTTGTATTCTATACTTTATTCTTTCTTTAGTTGAGCTTTAAGTTTTTCTATTTCTTTCTGATGACCTTTCATATTCTTTTTAAGGAACTCTTTTATTTCTCTGTTTTTGGTATTATCTATCCACCATTTATAATAAGTGAGCAATGCCTGTAATTGGTTAATCTTAGATGAAGTGAAATAAGCACAAAACGTAGAGTTTCTAGCAAGCCTTATCATAAAGTTTGTGTCTCTAGCTCAGACCCTTTTGCCACCAGTCGCCTTGAAGGTAAGCACCTGTGTAACTTAAAGGAGGGTCAGTCACAGGCTGATAGTCACAGGCTTGCTTGCTTGTTTTCCTCAAAGGGGAAACCAGAGCCTCCTACCTATCCAGTAGACAGGCCTCCCAGAAGCCATAATTGTTGGTACAGCAGGTCATTGTTTATGTTCCTCCTTGTTCTGAACACTAGCTAATAATTTACAGATTGGCGGGCAGTGCTCATTATCTGGTTTAACTCCTTTTTCCTATAAATTATTTCTATACTGGGAACAATAGTTTTCCTGCATATCGCCTGTATTAGAGTCATTCTGCGTAAATTGAGTTTTTGGCGTAAGTCCTACAATTCCCGTCACCAATCCCACAATTATTAACATTAATAGTAAGGCCACCAACAGGCTAGGCCGCCACTAGAGGATGTCCACTCTGCAACAAACCTCCTTCTGCTGTGACTTGTCAAACAGCCGAAGAAACTTTGGCTTCGCCTTTGGCCCCGGCACCCAGAGCCTTGTCATCATCTGCATCCTGCTATAGGAAGGAGAACACACCCGTCCTGCGATGTGCTGCAGGCAGCATGGAGGAGACAGCCTGCCTCTCAAGCGCATTGGCCCAGGAACAGCATTCATCACATCCACTCTCACCCATCGGCTGCACCTCCCTGCAGTGGGACTGAAAATAGTCCAGCTGCTACCCAAGAAGAGGGAAACATTTTGGTCAACAGCTCAATGATTCTGCCACAATCACTTTTTAAAATATGTAAGGAATGAGGCTGGGCGTGGTGGCGCACGCTTGTAATCCCAGTACTTTGGGAGGCGGAGACCGGAGGATCCAGGTTCGCGGCCAGCCTCAGCTCTCTCTCTCTCTCTCTCTCTCTCTCTCTCTCTCTTTCTCTCCTTAGTGAGGCCCTCTGCAACTTCGTGAGACCCGGTTTCAAAATAAAGTACAAAAAATAGGGCCGGGGGTGTAGTGCGGAGGTAGAACGCCCCTGGGTTCAATCCCCGGTACCGCAAAAAAAAAAAAAAAATGTAAGGAATGGCACAGAGAAATGCTCACATTTTATTAATTGAATAAAAGAGACTATAAACTGTATATACAATATGAGTTCAAATTGGGGAAGGGGCAAAGGGAAATCTGGATGTGGAGTGAAAATAATCCCAAGATATTAATAATAGTTATTTCTGGCTAGAAACAATATAGAAGAGCTTCATTTTCTATTAGAAGTTGGCCAGCATATGCTTTTAGTACACACAATGCCTAATTTAAAGTCCAAAATTTGCATAAAGGATGGTGATTAGGACCCAGAACCAGCCCACCAAAGCCTCTCTACATGATGTTCCTGTTGTTGTTTCTATAGAGACCAACTATGGATCCCAGGATTATTACAGAAAAGTGCTTTCCATAATCAAGATTAAGATAGCAGGAACACATCTTCCCTCAACTGCTGTCCCCCTACCTCCCCTACTCACAGCAACCTCTGGCTGCCAGCATGGGAGCCCATACGCTGCCACATTCCCAGAATCAGTGTCCTCACCCTGTGGAAAGACGGAGCCAGCGCTGCCTCAGCAAGGAGCCCTGGCATGGTGGGAGCGAGGAGGTGGAGGGAAGGCTGGGGTATGGGCCTGGGGTGGGGGTTCCTATAGGGCATCATCACATGGGACCCAGATTGCAGGGAGACAATGGTGGGATGTTGCATTAGGATGATGAGGAAGAGGCTAGGAAAGGGTTTTCCCTACTCACTGCCCCTTGGTGGAAGTAGTGATGCTGGAGACTAGCTCCCCTCCATCCCCAGGGCCGTCCACCGGTTACTTCACGATTCTCATCTCCAGGCTTCACCCATTCACTTCAGTCACGCGCTCTCAAGTCAGAGCCCAGGTCTCGTCGTCAGCTACAACTGTGCCAGCTCTGAGATCTCAAATCCAGACATTTCCCTTTCTGACAATAGCTTCCTCTCCTTCAACCTTGCTAACTGAAGTTACTCCTTATCAATCTGACCCGTGTTCTCCTCTTCCTGGGTGCACAGCTGGGCTGCTTTTCCAGCCTCTCGAGTTAAGTGTGGCCAAATCCCTGAGGATGCCATTCCCAGGCCAGAGCTTTTAACAAGTAGCTGGACCTCTTCCCCACTCTCTCTCCCCTTCGCCAGTGAGGGTGAAGCCCCAGGGCAGGGAAACCCACAAGATGGAATCAGGGCCCGGAGGTCAGCCAGTGCAGACCAGGAGCACCTGCTGGTTGCCCTTAGGTGAGCTAGGAGTATATTTCTATCAAAACTGAGCTGCAGAGATCAAGGTCACAAGGCAAATATTCAATGCAATTCAGATTCGAATCCAGACTGCCTCATAGAGACCAGGTTATTGGCCTCAGCGATATATTGCTTTATTATGCAGTGTTATATATTTATTATATGTATTATATATTTATTATATATGTCGATGTATAGACCCGTTTTACACACACACACACACACACACACACACACACATATACAATATCTATTATACATTGAGGGTTTTATTTTTATTTGGTGGTGCCAAGAGTCAAACCTAGGGCTTTGCATGTGCTAAGCAAATGCTTTACAACGGATCTACATCTTCAGCCCTCAGAGTTTTCATTCTATTGCTCAATTGGATGTCACCAGCCAGTAAATGATCTTTTAAGAAAAAGAACCATGTGTGCTTGCTAATTGTTGCCTTTCAGTACCTAGCACAGTATCTGCCATATGATAGATGCACAATAAATAGTCACCAAATACTATAGACTGAATATTGTGTCCCCTAAAATTCATATGCTGAAATCTTTTTTTTTTTTTTTGCGGCAGGGATAGAACCCAGGGGCATTCTACCTCAGAGCTACACCCCCAGCCGTATTTTTTATCCTTTATTTTGAAACAGGGTCTCACGAAGTTGCGGAGGCCCTCACTAAGTAGCTGAGGCTGGCCGCGAACCCGGATCCTCCGGTCTCTGCCTCCCAAGTACTGGGATTACAAGCGTGCACCACCACGCCCGGCTCATATACTGAAATCTTAATCTCCAAGGTGACATTAGGATGTGGGGCCTGTTGGGAGGTGATTAGGTCATGAGGATAGGGCCCCTCATGAACAGGATTAGTGCCTTATAAAAAAGGCCCAAAGGTGCTCATTTGCCCTTTTTATCTTTTGAGGCCACAGCACCAATGTGCCGTCTTTGAACCAGGAAATACCTCCCCCCCTTTCCCAGGCACACACTGAATCTTTCAGCACCTTGAGGTTGGACTTTCCAGCCCTAGAACTGTGAGAACTAAGTATTTGTTGTTTAAAAGTTGCTCAGTTTATGGTATTTTATTATAGAAGCCTAATGGGATATAATATCAATAAGTAGATCATAGTGGTGGCTTAAGAAAGAGATAGGGACGAGAGCAAATAAAATGGTTATTCCTCCTCTCTTGTCTTACTGCTTTGAGAGAAAGAAGAGAATCTTGAGGAAAAGAACAGAAATTCTTTTGTATATAAAGGGCAGAGGTCAATCAAGTATTAACAGTATCTGAACTGTCCTTAATCCTCATATTTTAAGACACTTGAATGAGAGAAAATTGTTTATATAGCACGTAGTCCTTGTCTATAATTTATTTTCCTGAGAGAAATCATTCCTTGGAAGAAATATTCAAATTTCCGCCATACAGAATGATTTTATACCCAAATTCTGTTCATCCTTTAAATCCTAATTCAAGAGCTGGGGACGTATCTCAGTGGTAGAGCATGTGCTTAGCATGCACGAGGCTCTGAGTTCAATCCCAGCACCAAATAAATAAATAAAGAAAATCCTAGTTCGGGTGCCCTTTGTTTCACCCACCCCAAAACCTGGAACGAGTCTTTGAACTCCCATCTCACTTTACCTTCCCCTCTCTCAGACGCGCGCGCGCGCGCGCGCGCGCGTGTGTGTGTGTGTGAGTGTGTTACTGGATTGAACCCAGGGGTGCTCTACTTCTAAGCTATACCCCCAGTACTTTTTATTTTTTATTTTGAGACAGGGTCTCACTAAGTTACTGAGGCTGGCCTTGAACTTGCAATCCTCCTGTCTTAGCCTCCCACGTACTGAGATTACAGGTGTGCACTACCAGGCCCGGCTGTACCTTCACCTCTCCCATGAAACTGCCTGGCTGCCTTGCTCTTGAGAAATTTGTGCTCACTACTACAAGCACCTTCGTGCAGGTGAGGGATAGCTTCCGTAGAGCTGGCACATGGCGCCAGTACATATTTGTTGAGTGAATGCTGAATGCATTAATTAACTCATGAATAGAAAAGCCTTCCAATATGAATCAAGTACTAAGTCGCTGAACCCCATTTGAAAGGTCCACTGTACACGGATGCATAATATGCTAATATTCCCATACACTAGTCTCCAAAATTTGTCCTTGATTCTAAAAAGTAGAATCCTTCTGGGGTAGATTTTAATTAAAATACATGCTTCTACTTAGGTATACTTTTTTGGGAATTCTGTCATTTTTAGGGCTTTAAAAAAAGTTGGCATATTCTCTTTTAAAATATAGCAGGGTTGCCAGGCGCGATAGTGCACGCCTGTAATCCCAGTACTTGGGAGGCTGAGACAGGAGGATCGCAGGTTCAAAGCCAGCCTCAGCAACTTAGTGAGACCCTATTTCCAAATAAAATAATAAATAAATAAAATAGGTCTGGGGGTGTAACCCAGAGGCAGAAGGTCCCTGGGTTCCATCCCCAGTACCACAAAAATAAATAAAATAAAATATAGCAGGGTGTGGTGGCACATGCCTGTAATTCCAGTACTTGGGAGGTTAAGACAGGGGGATAGCAGATTCCAAGCCAGCCTCAGCTACTTAGCAAGACTCCCAACAACCTAGTGAGACCTTGTATTGCAGTAACTCTGGCAGACCATACTTGCTCTGTAGTTTCACCATGGAGGGTGCTGCTTTAGGCAGCACCCGAATAACTACTCCGTGGTTCCTGCCACAGAAGGTTGCTGCTCCCTGCAGCTTCCAAATAACTACTCTGTGGCTCCTGCCACAGAAGGTCGCTGCCCAGACAGCTTCCAAAATTCCATGGTTCCAGCCACGGAAGGTCGCTGCACCAGGCAGCTTCCGAACAATAGTCTTCTCGCACGAAACAACACGAAGTCTGATATAGTAATTTGCAAAATAATTACATTTAATAATTGGGGGATCGGAGATGACAAATTCTCCTGGCCTTCTATAGCCAGGGCCTTATTTTTATAGAAACTTTAAAAGTTAATCAATCAACAATTATCACAGGTTACAGTAAAGGTTAATCAAGCACAGAAATCAGCAATTATCACAGGTAAAGAAGGTCAGTGAGGTAGGCATGTGACAAACTTAGGGGAAGGAGGGATTAACCATTACTGGGTGGAAACAACATCAAAGACAGCACCTTAAAGATTACACCAGGTCCCTTGGAATGTGTCCGCTTGCAGACAGATCCCACCCAGCCAAATACCATGTATCCAAACTGGGTTGATCCAAGATGATACTTTCAGTGTGCTTCTAAGGCCTTGGCCCTCAACAACCTTGTTTCAAAATAAAAAATAAAAAGGGTTAGGGGTGTTGCTCAGAAGTAGAATGCCCCTGGGCTCGATCCCCAGTTCCATATATATATATGCATGCAAAAATATATATTTGAACATATATATTTGAACATATATGTGCTATATATAACATATATAATATAATATATAATATGATATGATATAATATATATACATATATAACATGCAAAGTCTTAAGGAAACAGCCCTTGGCATTGAGGAACTCTTTGAGACTACCATGTTTCATTTGAATTCCTAAAGTGAATTTTGGTTTGGAATTTAATCTGAATGGATAGGTATAAATTGTAGTTTAAGATTTGGAGTGTGTAAGAATACACCCATTTCCTAGGCCAAATTCTGATTCTCACTTTTCAGAAATGTTAAAAGATAATCTTACAAGAATCTTATAATTATTCCAAGATACATGAAATAGTGGTTGAAGAGAAGGAAGATTTTGGAGAGAGAAATGAGCGACGAATTCCTAGCAAACAGAAGAAAAAAGGAGGTGAGATTAAAGCTGAAACTGATGAGAAGTCAGACTCTCATAGTGCAACCAGTGGAACCCCATGTATTTGATTTGTCTTTCGTTTGTAACATTTCAATTCACCGAGTAGCTTTGCATTGACACCTTAACATTTGCTCAAGAAATCAGTCTGGTTCTGTCTTGGTCAATACCTGATATTTCCACCAGAGGGTAGCAGAAGGCCGTACCTAGAGTACCAGTCTAAATGGTCTTTCTGGCTTCAGTTAGAAGCAGCCACGAGGAACCTAATAATCCCAGCTCCACTACCCCAGACAGAATGGAGACGAATTGATTTATCCTTGGCAGAGGAGAGCAGATAATCAAAGAAATGTCTCACAGGCAAAGTAGAAGCACATGATTTTGAGGCTTGGCCCCTAAGGAGGAAGAAGGTCATGTGACCTAAGGCCTAGTTTTGGACAGGAGCAGCACAACCTAAATTCATTTCTCAAGGAGTAGAATCACCTGACCCTGGAAATGGCTAGTCTAAAACAAAAAAGGGGGGAAGTTGATAATCAGATAATGGATGTCTTTTATCCACAGCAAAGACTAAATGCCCAAGAATAGGACTTGGAGAAAACGGAATCATTACTTCTACTCTTTTCCAGCCTCGAGGCAGAATTTCCAAGTCAAATTTATAAGGTGTATAAAGATTCAGTTGCTTGTTTTGCTTTCTTCTCTCTTGCCAGTTCCCTCCTGAGAGCTGGGCACGGATCAGCGAGGTCCCTCCGCTGAGCTGCCAGCGAGTCTGCGCCTGACTTGGCCAGTTTCTGAAAAGGTACCAGTGCTTCCTGCCACCGGGGCCTCTACTGGAACATAGCACCCAAGCACTGTGCCAAGGGACAGAGCCAAGCCACGTTTCAGTGTCTGCTGTGAACCAGGGGCCATCTTTCTGCCCAAGAAGTTGTTACTGGAATCGTAAAGTGCTAGCATTGGGGACTAAAATGTCCAAGAAAAATAGTCCCTGTACATCCAACATTTCCAAAACAGTCTATCCTATACACTCACAAGAACACATAAGTACATGTACACACACCAAGAAACAAAGTTCTCAGTGAGGAGACCTGTGTTTCTAAAAGCTTTCTCTTTAAGCCAGTATTTATTGCTGTCTATTCTCATACAATCTACCAAGGATGACACTGGTGTACCAAGAATTTTGCCTCAGGAGCAGATAGAAAACACTATCAGGGCAGTAGGCAGATGATTTCAAATAGTGACAAAGTACTACAGTGTGATAAAGCCCACATGTGGAGCCACATTCATCTAACTCAGAGATAAGAATTAAGGATGATAAAATTAGCATTGAAAAGCTCCCCCTGTGGGCTAGGGATATAGCTTAGTGAAAGAGCACTGGCCTAGTGTGCATGAGGCCCTGGGTTCAATCCAAAAGGAGGGAGGGAGGGAGGGAGGGAAAGAGAAAGAAGAAGGAAGGAAGGGAGGGAAAAACTCCCACTCTGAGCCTGTAGGCACTGTGAGAACAGGAATGTTCAGTTCCTTGTTCTATCCCAAGTGCCTAGAACATTTCAGATGCTCAGTTAACATTTGTCCAATGAAGAAAATACTTTCAAGATGCACCACATCAGAGACCAACATAATAGCTCCTAGTCCGTTTTTGACAATCTTTTTCTCCTTCCAGCATTATAACAGATCATGGTTTCTTCAGCTCAACACCAGCTGGAGCAGTTGGCTCAGGGTTAGGGCCATGTTGTACGTCCCTTAACAGTGATCACAGGGAGGGAGCGGAATGATCACCCGATACTGACTGAACAAGTGGAAAATGCCCATTTCATATTCTCTCTGGATTTAGCAAATAAAAATACAGGGTGTTCAGTTAAATTTGAATTTCAGATCCATGAATTTAGCATGGGACAAACTAATACTAAAAAAAAATTCATTATGTATCTGAAATTCAAAACTAACCAGGCATCCTGTATTTTAACGGGCAACCCTACTGTGGGATACAGGCTTTCTGAGTGAAAGGGTGGGAGGGTTTGTCCGACTTTCTCTCTGGCCACAGGAGTTGTGTCCTTTTAACTTTAGTGTCTGAATGTCATTGTAGTATGACTGTGGTGGATTTTACAGAATCCCTTTACCTATGCCATCAAAAATTCTAGTCATTGATAGCCATGTTTAGTGGTGCATGCCTATAATCACAGTCCTTGGGAGGCTGAGACAGGAAGATCACAGGTTCAAGGCCAGCCTCAGCAACTCAGGGAGACCCTTATCAATTTAGCAAGACACTGTTTAAAAAAAAAAAGGCCTGGGGGTATAGCTTAGAGGTAGAATGGCCCTGGGTTCAATCCCCAATACCAAAACCAAAAAACAAACAAACCAAAAAAAAAAAAAACCCAACTCTAGTAGTTGAAAAAATGTTCCCCAAGTTCAAAGTTCTTGTTTGGTTGGCTCTCTGTTTCCAGGCGCGTGTATTACCAACAACTGCTGTTTGCTCTAAAGTCTCATCTGGTGGCACTGCCATGTCCTGATGCTCTGCATGCCCTGGTCTAGGCCTCTTCCTGAGCGGGCAGGCCCAGGCTCCTGGGTGAGGGGCAGCCTCTGTGCAGACGTCTTGCCTCCTGCCATCAGGCACTTTGGCGACACTCAGGGCTGGCTTCTCTTTCCCCACCCGCGCACACTGGGACCCCACAGCCAGCTTTTCTGGGACCTCACAACGGGGATGGCCGGTCCAGGGCCACTGGGCAGTGTGACTTTCCTCTTGCCTGAGAGGTTCTTAGGGTGGGCTGGAGCTGTGCTTTCCAAATCTAGGGTTGGCCAGCCCACCTGCTGTGTTGCCTTTCTGCTTAGGGGTACCCTGTGTGGGCCCCAAGGAAGGAATTTCCAGAACCGTGCGCCTGGCTTCCCAGAGGAGGAGTGACAGTACAGCGATGTTGGGGACTAGTCCTGAAGGGCTGGGACAAAGTGCTGTTAGTGTCTGGGGGTGGAGGTGCTGGACTTTCCAGCCACCTTCAGGGGACAGGGCTGTGGGTGTAGACCTACCTGGGCTGGGGCTGGAGAGAAGGAGCTGGTAGCCTCTTCACAGGCTATGGCCTCCGGGCCTTCTCTGGGAGACACTGGAATCTTCTGTCCTTGGAGGTCCAGTATGATGCCTGTCAATAGGGCTGGGTCCATGGGCTCCTGGCTCTGGGTCCCTGGACAAGAAGTTTCCTCCACCCTTCCCTGCTCCTCTGGGGGTGGATTCTGGCCCACTTCTGGGTTAGGTGCCAAGCCCTGAGCTCAAAGCTTTGAGAACCATGAGTAACATCCTTTAGTAATCATTCTCTTTTGATTGAAGAAGAGTGTGCCCTGTAACCTTCTTCCTCTCCTACACTTTAGGAAATCATTTCTGGGCAGATATCTTTGTTTAGAAGGTTGAAAACAGGCTTAAGAGGCCCCATGTTTCTAAGTACCTTCAGGCCAATTATTGACCTCTTCATCAGAGAGCAGATCTGTCACCTAGCGCCAGGGGTTGGGCAGGGCTTCATAAGGGAAGAGTGTGGGAAAAAGGACTGAATTGCCAGGTGTGGTGGCGCAGGCCTGTAATCTCAGTACTTGGAAGACTGAGACTGGAAGATCACAGGTTCGAGGCCAGCCTCAGCAACTTAATGAGGCTCTCAGCAACCTAGCAAGACCCTGTTTCAAAATAAAAATAAAAAATAAAATATGGCTGGGGGTATAGCTCAGAGGTAGAATGCCCCTGGGTTCAATCCCTAGTAATACACACACACACACACACACACACACACACACACAGACTGAACTAAATGATGATATGAACTTGGCTTTTCCAACATAAATATGGCTTAGAAAAAGTTATTCCTATAGCCAGATGAGGTGGCACACACCTGTAATCCTCGTACTTGAGAGACTGAGACAGGAGGATTACAGGTTTTAGGCCAGCCTCAGCAACTTAGTAAGACCCTGTCTCAAAATAAAAAATAAAACAGGGCTAGGGGTACAGCTAGAGGTAGAATGTCCTGGGTTCAACACCCAGTACCAAAAAAAGAAAAGAAATAAAAAGTGACCCCCAGACTTCTGTTCACAAAACATCCAGTGTTGACCCTGGACCAGAACCAGTCCTTCCTGAGAACGCATTCCTAGCTGTAACTCTGTGCACATGACCAGCTCTGGGGCTCCAGCCTCAAAGGGACTGGGTCCACCAGGAAGCTCAACTCTGCACTTCCTGGCCCGGTGTTCCCAGAAGCCTTGGTGGATGGGTAACCTGGTGCCTTGGGAGAGGTGGGGTGGAGGGGTGGCTGGGGGCAGAGGAATCTAGCTAAGCACCAGTGAGAGGATACACGCAGATGCCTTTCTATTAGAAAATCTCTGTTCAAATGACCTCAACACTTAACTCGTGAGAGCCTTGTAAAGAAAGTGTCCTTTTGTCACTTGTAAGCATTATCAGTTTTTATTGAATTATGCTATAAATGAATCAAGTGAGATCATTGAATCAAATGAGACCAATTAAATTAATGAACATAAAATTCTTACCTTTCTAGAAACCTCTATTATATTATATGACTTTTAAGACCTTTTGCAGATTAACACCAATCTATCTTTCTGACCTCATCTGTTGCTTCTTTCTAAAACTACCATTCTCCACCACAGGGTTTCTGAACCGTTGCACTATTGACATTTTGAATGGGATAATTTTTGGTTCTAGGAAGCCGTCCTGTGCACTGTAGGATATTTAGCAGAATCTCAGATACTAGTGGGTAGAGGGAGCACACCCCTCCCCCTCTGATGTTGTGACAATTGAAAAATATCTGGAGATAATGCCAAATATCCCCCGGGTAGCAAAATCACCCCATAAAGAACCACCAGGGGACAAAACCACCCCCATTGAGAGCCACTGCTCTGTCCCCCAATACAACTGCCCCTTCTATGAACACATTTTCCCCTGCTACCACCCCCCAAAAAACCCTCACATACACACCTTTCTTCCTGTTCCCTTTACCTGAAACAACCTGATTTCCCCCTTTCTGCTGACAAACTCATGCTTTTTTAAGGCTACCTAATATAGCTTTCCTTGCCAGCTTAATTTCCCTTCCTTCCTCTAGACTGCCTTAGGCACTGCACACATCTTTACTTGTACTAATTGTGTTCATCATATGAAGTTGCAATTGCTTATTCACCTTTTCCCCATCTCCCAAGAGGCTGTGTATCCTCAAGAGCAAGGTCTGTGTATCCATACTGCCCAGCAGGGTCTCCTTGCTCGTGTGTGTGTGTGTGTGTGTGTGTGTGTGTGTGTGTGTGTGCGCATGCGCGCACGCACTCATATCTGTGTGTGACCCAACAAATATACACAGAACTCAACTCAAGTAAATGTTTTTGTTGAAACATAAGCCAAAGTCATTAGCTATGCCATTTACTATATTTTCTAAAAGAACACATGGATTTTAGAATACATCAGGTAAACTGATTTTAGTTAGTCCAGACCCCACTAGTCCTCTATCTCCAGAAAATCTAGATAACTTGCTATTTTTTCAAACATACACAGCACTTGCCTATCACTACACTCTTGTGACAATTATTTTCTTCTCCTGAAAAGTTCTGTTCTGATTTCTCCCTGTCTAAATCCTCCTTGAACACCACCTCTATTTTTCACAATCCTAGACGCATATAACACACACACATGTGTCAGCACATGCACTATCATCTTTCTTCTGAAAGTATCATGTACCTCTCTTCTTGGCTAACTCCTCATTCTCAGCCTTATCCCAGCATGCTCTTCTCTTAAAATTAGATTCTACTCCTTGAAGGCAAAGACTGTATCTTCATCTTACTTTTGTAGATCCTCATAAAAAGACTCACGCTTGCTAAGTACTGAGTGAGGATTTGTTGACTTGAATAGAAAAATCAGAGGCTGTCTTAAAAATAGTTAAGCCAGGTGTGGTGGCACATGCCTATAAGCCCAGTACTTGGGAGACTGAGACAGAGGGATCACAGGTTCAAGACCAGCTTCAGCAACTTAGTGACACCCTGTTTCAAAATAAAAATGGCTGGGATAGAGGTAGAATGTCCCTAGGTTCAGTCCCCAGTACAAGGGAGGGAGGGAGGGAGGGAGGGAGGGAGGGAGGGAGGAAGGAAAGAAGGAAGGAAGGAAGGAAGGAAGGAAGGAAGGAAGGAAGGAAGGAAGGGTAGGGAGGAAAGAAAAGGAAAAAAGAAAAATACTTAGTTACTATCCAGAGACAAAAGTGGGTAACACAGAAAGGCAAGCAATTATGACATTGTCAGAGTGAAGCTTTAGAGAGATGAATTCGTGTGGGTTGGGAATGGATGGAATGCATGATCAAGCGTCCGCAGCAGTCCAGGGGGAGATAAAACCATTGCTTTCGCCGGGCGTGGGGGCGCACGCTTGTAATCCCAGTACTTTGGGAGGCGGAGACAGGAGGATCCAGGTTCGCGGCCAGCCTCCGCGCTCTCTCCTCTCTCTCTCTCTCTCTCTCTCTCTCCTTAGTGAGGCCCTCCGCAACTTCGTGAGACCCGGTTTCAAAATAAAGTATAAAAAATAGGGCCGGGGGTATAGCGCGGAGGTAGAACGCCCCTGCGTTCAATCCCCGGTACCGCAAAAAAAATTGCTTTCATAATAACAAAGATGGCAGGAACAGTTTCAGAGTAACGCGATATATGATGTGGTGTCTAATTGGAAATGGGGCAGGGGAGAGAGAGGAGTTAAGGAACAAACAGCCTCATCAGACCCTGAGTCCGGTGCAGTATAAAGGTTTGGGGTAGAAAGGAATGACTTCCGCCTTGGCGATAGCAGCGGGCTACCCCAACAAAAAGGCTATGGTTGGAAATGGGAGCCTGAGGCTTGGAGAAGCTGAGGCCCCAGAGGCAGGGCTTGGGAGCCTGTAGCTGAGGCCGAGGGACAATGCAGCATGAGGGGTGTGATATGAGAAGAGGGGCTGGCCAGGAAGGCAAGCAGGTGGAAGAAGAAAGCTGAGGAACGCAATGCTCAGAAGCCCAGCGAAATGACAGTTGGAGAATTTTAACATTTCAAGGATTTAAGCGATACAGAAGTAGGTGTGAATGCCAGCAAGAGGTGGTCAGTGTGTTTGTCGATCCACAGGTCTGTTGACTTTTGGAAGATGAGACTTGGGGAGCAGGAGGGGATAGAAGCCAAACCATTAGCAGGTAAGGCGTGAAGGATTAGGGAGAATGTAATGGTGGAGATAGAGCAAGCCAACGTGCTGGACAGGAGGGATAGTAAAAGGAAGGCAGGCAGTCTCTCAAGATCTTGAGGGGATGGCAGGTTCAAAAAAGGCTCAGTTTGTTTTTAGGTTGTGCAAGACTGGACCTTGTTTGTTGACAGAGGGAAAGGAACTGGAAAGTAGAAGATTTTGAAGCTGAGACTTAATAAGCAAGTCTGTCAAGGAGGTGGGATGGGATCCAGCACCCTGAGGAAGGGTTGCCTTTGGACAGAGGAAGGGTAGCTTCCTCTGAGAGACAAGGAAAGAAAGGATTAGCAGTGAAGAATCATGTAACTAAAATAAAGAGCCAGGTGAGCCAGGCATGGTGGCACACGCCTGTAATCCCAGCACTTGAAAGGCTGAGACAGGAGGATCGCAGGTGTGGGACCAGCCTTAGCAACCTAGTGAGACCCTCAGCAACTTAGTGAGACCCTCAGCAACTTAGTGAGACCCTCAGCAACTTAGACCCTGTTTCATAATAAAAATTAAAAGAGGTTGGGGTTGTAGCTTGGAGGTAGAATGCCCCTGTGTTCAATCAGAGAGAGAGAGAGGAGAGAGAGAGAGAGAGAGAGGAAAGAAGAAGAAGAAGAAGAAGAAGAAGAAGAAGAAGAAGAAGAAAGAAAGACAGACAGACAGAAAGAAAGAAAGAAAGAAAGAAAGAAAGAAAGAAAGAAAGAAGAAATCTCAGCTCTATACATTTTCATTCTGCTTGAGCAAGAGGGCAGCTTGTGTGCTGAGACCTACAGGGTTTGTAAAGCTGGAGTTCCATGCACGTGCTCCTAAGACAAATATTCCAGGGAACTGACCAGCGATGGTTTAAAGGATTGCAAAGCAGCAACGAGGTCCCAGGATTTCTTCCAGATGGACATATCTTTTCCTAAAAAAAAAAAACTCTTACTCACCCTTCAACACCCAACTCAAATGTTGCCTTCTCTGGTACATCCAGGTAGAAACTGAACCACGTGAGTCATTCTCTCTCCTCCTCCTCCAAGATCTTTCTAAAGATGTTGTATTTGAAATGTTCTGTTCCCTCGCTTCTTCTCCCACTAGTTCTTGAGCTTTTCAAAGGCCACCATTCATCTCTGAACTCCCAGCATCTGGCGCCATGACTAGCACACAGTAGGTGGTCAAATGTGGTGATGAGAAAGTGAGTGGAGGCGTGAGCACATGACTGCACGATGTGCCCCTGCTGGTGGAGGCTGCCTTCTGTTAGAGCACCACTAACCAGACTAACCAGGGCGGAAAGTCCCCAGAGGAGGCCAGGCCCCTTTGACTGCACAAGATCTGAGAAAAACCACGCATGTGGCTGTACGAGCAAATGAGAACAATCAGAGCCATGACACGAATGCGAGAGGCAAAGGGTTTTCTCAAGATCCAGACGCAGGCCTGAGAGACGGGAGAAAAGGAAGGGAGGATGGGGACTGAGCAAAAGAGCAACAGGCCAAGGAGATCATTTCCAGTTGGGAATGGGATGACTTCCTAAATCGTAGAGTGTGTGTCCCAGAAAGCAGAGCACTAAAAAAAAAAAAAAAAAAAAAAAAAACAAAAACCAAAAAACCACCCTCATGACTTTATTTTTTGGAAAAAAAGAAAATCTGTTTTGAATCTGACTCTCTCTCTAGCATAACCTTGCCTTTGAAAGCCACAGCTCCATGAAATCCTGTTGCAGATGGAATTCAGATGGAATTAGATGGAATGAGGACTTGTGGTTCCCAGCAACACCAGTGATGCCTACTACGTGCCCTGTATGTCTATCTTTATTTCTCACAACCTTCCCGCTAGGTGGGTGTGATTATCCCCGTCTTACACATAAGCAGAGAGGTGGGTAACCCACCATTCCACCCTGGTGCGCAGGTCCAAGGTTAAAGACTGAGTCTCTAACTGCGAAGTCTCCGCTCCTTCCATTCTGTTATGCAGATGCTCCACCAAGTGTGATCAGAGAGGGGCAGTAGTGGGGACACAGAGAATCAATACAGCTCTCAGGCACCCTAGCTGTTAAGGCAAATGGGGCCCCACATTTAGAAGGGCCTGGTGCTTTGCTTAATGTTCTGCTGTTTCTGTCATGAAATTATGAATAATCTTTTAGTGAGGAGTCCCGCTTTTTCATTTTACACTAGGTTCTGCAAATGACATAGGCAATCCTCCACTAACCCTCCATGTTGGAGCTGAGAAGGCTTTGAAAGGTCATCTGTTCCACCCTTATCCTTCTCAGAGATGAGGAAACTGAGGCACAGGGAGGGAAACTGACAGCTGTTGGTCACACAGCCCATTAGTAGTAGAGCAGCAATAAAACCCAGGACGCCAGGGCTCTTCCTCCCTACCACTCTGTCCCCCCAAGCCTTGGTTGTTGGACAGGGGATCGTCCTTGTCCACTGCAGGAGCTTATCTCTAGCCAAAATGTCATTTGTGGCTGAGCTGGGTCAACTCATTTCGCTCCTGGGCAAATGGCCCTGGATTTTTCATAAAACCAAATGCACATAAACCTGAATGTGATTCCAGCAAAACCACAATGTCCACTCTGTGGGAAAAGAAATCTTTAGCTGAGAGTCTCACCAAACACCTCTCTGCCGCCCACACTTGCCAACGTGTGTTTGTGATGCTGGGAGAGGCTGGCTGGGCCAAGGTCAGGCAGGACCATTGGCAGGGCAGCCAGGGGAGGTCAGGCTCAGGGCCAAGGCCAGCCCAGACAGGAGGGCATGGGGACCCAAGACAGACATCCACCTCTCCTAAACTGATTCCCCACCAAGCCCCTGCAGGAGCGCCTCTTAGAGCCACCGGCAGGTGGAGAAGACAGGTAGCAGAGCCTCTTACAGGTCTGTGCTCACCACTTCCAACCCACATATTCAGAAGGTACAATAATGAGGACAGAGAGCCCTGGTTTCCAGCCCAGGAAACATGTGTTTGCCTTAGACACACCGAGCAGGTCTCTGCACAGTGGAGAGCAGGGGCTAAGACGCGGTGGATTGTTTTGAAGATCACATATCTACCACAACCCAGTAGAGAGAGGGTAATGCTTACAAATCTCCAAGGAAACCTGGTTGTACTTTAAAAGAACATCTCTAGGTTCCCTGGGAATGTGGAAAGGTTCTGCCTGTAGGAACAGGATGAACAGTGTCCACTCTCAGCTTAGCAAGATGAACGAGCTCCCACAGCACCCCAACACAGGAGCAGCACCAGGGCAGGCAGGCAGCCACTTTGCTCACTGATGTGGCCCGAGCGAGTGCCTGAGCAGAGCCTGGCACGTAGGAAGCACTCGATAAACACTTGCTGTGTGAATGAGTGCTACTCATGACTTTCAGCGGTATTACTTAATCTTACAGACACCTTTGAAATAGTTTTAAATTGCCAAGAAATTGCAAGACGTCTATTCTCTTTACCCAGATTCCCCAATTATCAACTATTAACCTTATAGAGAGAAAGAGATGGATGTGTGTATCTACACATACACACACACACACACACACACAGATACATATATATGCATATATATGTAAATATATGCAAATATAGATGTGTATGTATATACACACATATGCATATAAATCAACATGTATTTATAAAACATATCTATAAATATAAAGTCCGTAATTTTTGTTTCCTCAAATACATGTGTGTTTATATACATATACACAGAGAGAAATGGATCAAATGAACAGGTATAGTCTTTTTTTCTCTCATCATGGCCCACCACTCCTAAAGATTTCAGTACACTTATGCATTGCTTAACTATAGGGGTACCTTCTGAGAAATGGATATTTTTTTTTTCAGTACTGAGGATGGAACCCAGGGGTGTTCTACCTCTGAGCTACACTCCCAGCCCTTTTTAAATTTTTTTTTAAATTTTGAAACAGGGTTTTGCTAAGTTGCTGAGGCTGGCCTTGAACCTGCAATCCTCCTGTCTCAGCCTCCCCAGTAGTGGGATTATAGGCATGTGCCACTGTGCCCCGCTCGAGCAATGAATCTTTATGTGATTTGCACAGTGGTGCAAGACGTGCCTAGGCTATAGGAATTTTTCAGTTCTCCCTTATAGTCTTATGGGACTACTATCATATTTGCAGCCCGTTGTTGGCTAAAACATTATTAAATGACTGTATATATTCTCCCCAAACAAGAACACTCTTCTGTAGTACCATTATACCACTTCTCAGTCTGAAAAGCAACATTAACACACTAACTTCTGATCCAACAACTCAGCTTTCCCAACACTGTCTTTCCCTGTTCCATTCCTGTCCCATTTTCTCATCGATTCCCTTCAGTCTGGAATAGTTCCTCCTTTCCCAGGCTCTGCCCTATATCCTTGACAGCTTTAAGGAGCACAGACCTTTTGTGGGGGTGGTACTGGGGATTGAACTCAGGGGTGTTCTACCACTGAGCTACATGCCTAGCCCTTTTTATTTTGAAACAGGGTCTCACTAAATTATCACATGCTGGCCTCAACCCTGCAATCCTCCTGTCTCAGCCTCCAAAGTATTGAGATTACAGGTGTGCACCACCGTGCCCCACACACAGATGTTTATTCGTTAGGATGACCCTCAGACTCAAGCCGTGCATTCTTGGCAGAAAAGCTGGAGAAATGTCCCCGTGCTCTTCTTTTCAGCACATCACATAGGAGGCTGTACTCTGTCAACCTGTCCCCGATAGTGACGTACCGTGATCACCTGGCCAGATTTGTGCCCGCCAAGTTCTCCACTGCAAAGCTGTCGTTTGTGGTTTGTAGCTGGGTAGCATTTTATGGGGGAGATATTCTAGTATTACACCTACATACCATTCCTCATCAAACCTCTACCCACCGGCTTACTACCCATTCATGACTCCTGCCTATGTCAACCACCACGTGGACTGCCAAATGGAGATTGTCTATTACTGTCATTTAATAGTTGATGTTCTTTGTTAAAAAAGAACTTTTCTCTCTCTTCATTTTTTTTATATATTCACTCACTCATATCAGTGTGAACTCATGAATCCTTCTTTTATTCATTGAATTTCAATCTAGCATTTTCATCCCTTATTTTGATGTTTTCCTCATCCTATATTTGGCCAGTGAGAGCCCTTCAAACTGTCCTCTATCTCCTTTTGGCACGGCCCCATCATTCTTTGAGCACTTCTTCATTTTCTCTCACAAGATGATTCAGAGCTCCGTGTGGTGGTGCACACTTGTAATCCCAGTACTTGGGAGGCGGAGACAGGAGGATCACAGGTTCAAGGACAGCCTCAGCAACTTAGCAAGACTTCTGCTTCAAAATAAAAAATGGCTCAGGGTATAGCTTGGAGGTATAATACTCCTGGGTTCAATTCCTAAAACCAAAAAAAAAAAAGATGATTCAGGTTCATAATGTTATTTCCTTGCCCCGGGCTCACAATAAGCCCAGGATCCTTTTAATGGAGTATATATTTGAAAGTCAAGATCTAGGGATTTGATATGTTTAATGTCACATGTATCCATAACTATGTTTATATCTATGTATAAATATACATATATACATATATATAGCATGTCTATATCTATGTGTGTATAAAAATATATGTGTGTATTTAAAAATTCCTAAGTTCATACTAAAACTTCCAATTTTAATCCAATACTTCAGTATCTTTCTAGATTTTCCTATTTCCATTTCTGTAAATATTGTCATAGATAGTGAGAAACATGTATCTGACTGTCCTCAATATATCTACCTATCTGGCTCAAATGACTACCTTCTTTACTTCATGACCCCAACCTTCCCACTGCCTGTCCCCCATCACCTCTGCAGCACCCCACTCTCTCCCTCAGCCATCTGGTGCCTCCAGTACATCATCATCACAGCACCCCCCCTCACTGTCCTGGCTGCAGATGAGAAGGGAAAGGAAGGGGTCAGGATTCTAAAGGGTTTCCCAAGTGATTCTAACTGTGCAGGCAGGTTTGCACATCGCTGGACTAGAGGAGCAACAATATTTGCATCTAAACTTGAGGCCCAAACTCACCATATGACATTCTCCTGGAAGCATCCTCTTTTCTTAACAATAATTCAGTGTCTCACAGTTAAGAGTGGAGCTGGAAGGCCCCTGGACATGATGGGGCGTCATACAACTTCAGAAACAAGATCATATGGTACCCGAGTCAGTCCAGATGGCTGTAACCTATCACCATAGACAGAAAGGCTTAAATAGCACACATTATTTCTCACGGTTCTGGAGGCTGGGAAGCCCAAGATCAGGATGCTAGCATATCCGGTGTCCAGTGAGGACCTGCTTCCCAGAATGCAGAGGCATCTTCTGTTGCATCCTCACATGGGGGAGGGGTGTAAAGAGAAAGAGAGAGAGAGAGAGAGAAAGCTCTCAAGTCTCTTACTATAAGGCACTAATCTCAATCATAGTAGTTTCACCCTCATGTTTAATTACTTCCCAAAGGCCCCACCTTTTAATATCATTACATTGAGGGTTAACATTACATCATATGAATTGGGAGAGACAAAAATATCCATAACAATTGGTAGAACAGCAGAAACCAGAGTGTGGAGAAAAATTGCATCATTTTGCTTTAGGCTGGTCCTGTCTGCTCTCTCCAAATTCTCCTGTGCCCCTTTTGGAATGCTCATCTGAGTCACTGCTCCCAGATCTAACTTGCAGTCAACTTGCTTTGACTCCTGATGTCTATGAAGACTACGACTGCTATTCATCTGTTGAAAGCCCCCCTCCATTTCTAGAGATCAAGATCGTGCTCTGGGGAATGAGTATAAACAGTGGGTGCACAGTTCTGTCTTGGGTTCATCTCTCGAGGGTCTCAGCCCTGACCTAGGATGTCTGTTCTCGGCTCTTCTAACCTTAGACCCCTGCTCAGCAAACTCATTGCTGTCTTTATTTAGTCTCGGCCATATGGCCTGGTAGGAACCATAAACCCAAAATGAAACTCCACAGGGCAGAACTGCCAGCGCAGAGCAGTGTTAATCCAACTGAGCCAAGGTTATTGCGCTCCCTCCAGCTCCACGCGAATGAAGACATTTGTCAAATATTTATTCTGGAGGAGAAATTAAAATCAAGTTAATAGGAAAGGAGGGGGAACGATTGAATTCCATTATTGCCTTTCCTGGCTCCCTATGTTGTTGGAGAAAGCCATAAAACCTTATTTGTGCTATTCATTTTCATATTTTCTTGCTTCCATTATAGCCAAAAGGAAAGTCAGGGCTGGCTCCAGATGAAACATCTCTGCCTGGAGAAGGAGCCTTGTCCCAAAGCCACAACTGGCATGGCCCTGAAAAATAAACTTATACAATAAAGCTAGGGCAAAAGTTAAGAGAAGAACTGAGAGGAGAAAGAGCCCAAAAAGTGGACCCTCCTTAGCTTATTCAAGCTTTGAAAAAGGTGCACAGAAGATGCAGTCAGTATCTGCTTTGCTGGTAACAGCAGGTTGATCTCTGACATCTTCCCCTGACCTGACTGTAAGTTTGCAGAGAACACCAGGCCTGGCATATTGAGAAGGAATCCTTACAGAGATCAAGGCTGACCTGGACCAAAAGAGGGCTCCGGTATGAGGCAGAGGTCATACTGCTTAGAGATTAGCTCTTGAAGCACCTTCTCTTTTCTAAGATAGAATCGAGGAAGCTTGGGTGTTATTTTGTTCTCATGCATGTGTGTTTGTGCATTGAAAATGAAAGTACCAGTGCTGGGCATGGTGGCACATGCCTGTAATCCCAGTGCTTGGGAGGTTGAGACAAGAGGATTGCAGGTTCTAAAGCAGCATCAGCAATTTAGTGAGACCCTCAGCAGTTTAGTGAGACCCTGTTTCAAAATAAAAAATAAAAGGGGCTAGGGGCGTCACTCAGAGGTAGAATACCCCTGGGTTCAATCCCCAATCCCCCCACCCCAGTGAAAGTACCAAGAGAGAAAAGAAATAGAAGTCAATCAAAGCAGACTAATTGGTGATCTGAAAAGAATACCACAATAAATGGAATAAACCGGGACCTCAGGCCAAGACTGGAGTGGAAAATTACGATTGCTTTCCATAGGAAGAACACGAGGGTGAGGAAGGTTGTCCTGGTCGAGGCATGAGGACGCTCCCCGTGTTCCCACTGTGCGCCCTGCATTGTGCCCACACCACGGCCTGATGGGAGAAGAAGGCCCGCTCCCCACTTACAGTCTGTGCCAGGCCCATGGTGTGCTGGAATTGGCTCAGACTGGCTTGGGAGAGCAGATTGTTAAATATTCAGAAAATTCTCGAGCAGGTTGTTAAACCATAGTTAGCTTGAAATTGACAACAAAAGGAATATTTAAACCATGAAAATGGACAATCGCTACAAATCAGGACTTTGTTTTCAGACAGCCGGCTTACCAGCACCCCACCGCCAGCAAACATGCAGAGACAGTCCCTTGAGGAAGGACTTGGAGTTAGAAGGAAATAAGAAATGACACAGGAAAGGAGAAGAGACGGCTCTAGAGTCATTCTCTACAAGAGAGCAAAGCTACCCGGGCGTGGTGGCGCACGCTTATAATCCCAGTATTTTGGGAGGCGGAGACCGGAGGATCCGGGTTCGCGGCCAGCCTCAGCTCTCTCTCTCTGTCTCTCCTTGTCTCTCTCTCTCTACATAGTGAGGCCCTCCGCAACTTCATGAGATCCGGTTTCAAAATAAAAAGTATAAAAAATAGGGCCGGGGGCGTAGCGCGGAGGTAAAACGCCCCTGAGTGCAATCCCCGGTACCGCAAAAAAAAAAAAAAAAAAAGAGCAAAGCTATTCGGTGTCATAAGGAGGCTCCTGTAGAAGGCAGGACTGGGGGGAAGGGAAGGAAAAAGTTCCTGTATGTTTTCCTAGTCAACCCTAACCACCATCCCACTTCTCCCCAGCCAGGGCCAGCCCTTCAGCCTAGGGCTCTAGGGAGAGGAACATAAAGAAAAGAAGGGAGCTGGCATGATGGTACACGCCTGTAATCCCAGTGCTTGGGAGGCTGAGACAGGAGGATCGCAGGTTCAAGGACAGCCTCAGCAAGCAGTGAGACTGTCATCAACCTAGCAAGACCATGTTTCAAAATAAAAATAAAATAGGGCTGGGGGAATAGCTCGGAGGTAGAATGCCCCTGGGTTCAATCCCCACACACTAAAATAAAATAAAATAATAAAATAAAAGAAGGGGAAGGTAGAAAAGCAGCAAAGCTGCTGGCACACAGAATGCACCGGCTCTCAGGGACAGAGGGCTTTGAAGATCACTCAGCACCGCCCCCTGCCTTCCAAAGAAGTAAAATGACACCGAGGTCACATCACTGGTTAAGCGATGCAGCCAGGGAGGGGAAACCTGGTCTCACCCGACATCCCTACTGTGTGCTGGGTGTTGTGTTGGTTTTTAATCCCGGCCCTTTCTGCTACCTCCATATGACTTACTCGCAAGTAGAGGAAGGGATGGAATTCAACGAAGAACTGGAGCCAGTTAACCCCTCCCTCGAAGCCAGCACACTGAATAGGTATTGTTTCAGGAAGAATTAGGTTTATTAATTCCAACTATGAAGGACCCACCGACTTAGAGAAGAGACATGTGGTTGAAAAGCTGATAATGAAGACGCTGTATATGTACCAGCTGGTATAATTGGAAAAAAGTGTCCTTTGTCCTGAACTGAGTTCCAAGTCATAATTTTAAATCACAACCTTTACTCCCTAGGAGACTATCAAGAAATGAGCTGGTGATTTCGATTCCTTCCAGATGGAAAAATACTGATGTCATCCTGCGCCTCACCTCTGTGAGAGTCATTCCATTCCGCCTAGCATAGTGGAGCAGCTGGGGTAGAGGTGTCAGAGTTGGAATGCGTCCCTGAGACTGCGCAGGCCCCTCTAGAGCTATTTCCTACCTGTCAGGCTGCCCCTAGCACATGGAGGAGAGAGACTGCACAGCTGCACTTTCTCAGGGAATAGAAGATTTGGCTCCATGCTTGCCGTCCAGCCTGTCATCAGCATTAAAGTCACATTATATTTTAAGAAGAGAGATTCTTATTAAGCCAGGCTAAATAAAGCCTTTGTGAAAGAACAACTTCACGCTGGTCCGCAGAGGGAGGGAATGTGTAGCTCGATCGTTCTGCTCCCTCTCTGATTGCAGAGATTGTTCCAACAGAAACTGCAGGGAGAATCATGTCCACCGTGGGCAGCACAGTTTCCTTAGCAAGAGGATTATGGAGGTTCTCTTTAAAGGGTCATTTTGGAGGACAGCTCTGGGGGAAGAAGGATCATCTCAGGCAAATTTTCAAAACCTTACTTTGTGCCTAATAATTAATTGCATAACTCAGATGATTTTGTGGACCAGCTCATCATCCATAGATATGTCCACAGAGCAGATGGCGGCCCCCAAGTAGCTGGAAGTAAGTGGAACTGTGAAACCTAGAGCAAATCCAAACTGAAAACATTTACTAATGGTTATCCTCTGAGTGCTGTGAGGACAGCAGCTCCATCTACATAAGAAGGTCTCTTGCATGATAAGTGAACTTCATAATAATGCTTTCACTGTCCGGTTGAAGGGTGACCAGCTGTCCCAATTTTCCCAGGACTGAAAGTGTTCTTGTGATGCAGAATTTTGGTTTTAGAATCATATCACAATAGTCCTGGGTACACTGGGAAGAGATGGTAAATCCATTAAACCTGAGTTCTCCCTCCATCCCAACTAATTGACTAGGAAGTTGAAACTCTAAGAAATTCAGAAACTTGCTCAAGATCAAAACTATTTGATGGCAGAACTTAAATTTATATCCCAATCTGACTTCTAAGATAGGACTTTCCTTTCAATAACCTATAATGAGATCAGTGATATATGTATTGACAGAGAAAGGTGTCAAAATATTAAACATGTAGATATTTCTTTGTAGTCCTTCACAATGGAGGCAATATTTAATGAGAAAGCAGCCTTAAAAAAACAGGCTTGGGTGAGAAAGTCCTAAATTTCTTTGGGAAGGAAGCATGGAGATCTCAGATCGTGCAATTCCTGATTATAAAAACTAAGTCATACATAGGGACAGCATGCATCCAGTTTTCCAGTCCCGGTTTATTTTTATTGTCTTGATGAATAATTGAGTACTCCTTCTCACTCCCCAAAAGTCCTGGTTGGATTATAAAGTATACCATCCCCTGAGCCAAGAGGCTTACCACTCTACAGTAGAAGAAGGATACCAGACACTGGGAAGAAGAGCAAGTCCACTCTTTCTGACGGGGAGGTATGAGCAGGGACAAATAAAGGGAGTAAAGGAAGGATCCAGACAGTGGAATACAGATGTTGGCCTATGCTGGCTAGCAAGGTCACCGGTTAAATATTCTGCAATTTTTTAAGCAGGTTGTTAGATCATTAGTAGCTTGAAAAGAGCTCTGATGGGAATATTTACACCATAGAAATAGGCAAACACTACAAATCAGGGCTTTCTATTCTTCAGATCTAGGTGAGCAGCATGCTGCTGGTTGCAGGGTGCAGGGTGCTCATTTGCATGCCAGTGCACTCTCCCACTCCCCCCCTCCCCGCCCCTTTTTCTCTCATACTCAGACTATGAGCTATAATGGCAGGACTGTTTTAGAAGCACCTAATTAACTCAAGTGAATTTCGAGGATGGAGATATTTATTTTGGCTTCTCAGTTGGGGATCTGGAAGGATATTACCTCCTAGGCTTCTTTTAGATCAACATGGGATGTGCTACTTTAATGCAAACCTAGTAATGTAGTATAATTAAACAGAGAAAGGCACATAAATCTAGCTTTCTAAGCTACTTTCATTTGTCCATGGCATATAGACCTCAAATTTAACTGAGAATCTATCTGGGGAATTTACCAAAGAGGGTCCTGGGGTGGCACTTTGCAAAGAGGACCACCTGGATCGAGGCCAAATATATAAAAAGGTCTTAGTTAAATAACAGAGGGGCCCAGAAATGAGACAAGAGTGCCAGGGATGGTGACAATTCCCAGTGGAGCCAAAGGAGAACTGAGTAAGCGTTATGCCAGCCACTGACTTTAGCACTTAATGCCAGCAAGGCCAGTGGTGACCAGGTAGACAAAGGACATTACCGAAAGACCCAGAACAGCAGAGGGAATATAATAGTAAGTGCTTAGCAAGTGTTTCCTCTCCCCCAACTTATGTCCATTTTTCTTTGTTGACTACTGGCCTGGAGATTTGGGGCCCAACATCAGATATTAAATTGGTAGCCTTAAATTGCTTACATGATGGTTGAAGCCCTTATTAAAAATCTCTGACACTGTATCACACTCATAATACTGCTTCTCTGACCAAACCCTAACTAATATAGAAATTGGTATTAGAAGTGGTTTCAGAGACACTTAAGGATGGGTTCTCTGAATTGACTTTGGATTTTCTGGAATTATAATTGATCTAATTCAATTTAAAGGCATCAATTACTCTATTTCCAGTGGTAAAGGGAATGCTACTATACTATAGCATGATGAGGCAAAATTTATTTATATTATTATCTACCACTTACAAACACATGTGATGGATTGTCAGTAGAAGTCAAGGTTTCTTTGCAACAAAGCAGCTATTGCCATAGAACATTCTAATAAAAATAAATACAATGGGATTAGTTGGATGCTACTAAGTGTGCTGGAGAACTTGAGAGAAAGAAAATTATGACTATAGGGCATTAAGTTTTCAGCTTATATTTTTTTCTTTTCTTTTCTTTTTTTTTCCTTTGTGGTACTGGAGATTGAACCCAGGGGCATTCTACCTCCAAGCTACCCCCCCAGCCCTACTTTATTTTTATTTTTATTTTGAAACAGGGTCTCACTAAGTTGATGAGAGTCTCACTACTTGCTGAGGCTGCCCTCGAACCTGCGATCCTCCTGTCTCAGCCTCCCAAGTACTGGGATTATAAGCATGAGCCACCACGCCTGGCTTTCAGCTTACATTTTAATGGAGACATGTGGGCAAATCCTAACAAAGTTGGGGGCCTTAAACCCCTGAATTCTGCTGAGTCTTCTTTGTTGGAAGAATCCCTTCCTCTCCTACCTGAGGAGATTAGCCTCTCCTTGCATGAAGAGGCTGCTGTGGTCAATCCTTGGCCTTGCAGGGGACTGCTAATCTTTTTAAAGATCTATCCTAGCTGGATGTGGTGGCACACGCTTGTAATCCCAGTACTTGGGAGGCTGAGAAAGGAAGATTGCAGGTTCGCGGCCAGCCTCAGCTACTTAGTGAGGCCCTCTGCAACTTAGTGAGACCCTGTTTCAAAATAAAGAATGAAAAATTGGGCTGGGGGTGTAGCTCAGAGGTAGAATGCCCCTGAGTTCAATCCCCAGTACCGCAAAAATAAATAAATAAATAAATAAATAAATAAATAAATATCCTAGCTGGGCATGGTGGCACATGCCTGTAATCCCAGTACTTGGGAAGCTGAGACAGGAGGATCGCAGGTTCGAGGACAGCCTCAGCAAGTAGTGAGACTCATCAACCTAGTGAGGACCTGTTTCAAAATAAAGAATAAAAAATAGAGTTGGGGTATAGCTCAGAGGTAGAATGCCCCTGGGTTCAATCCCCAGTACCAAAAAAAAAAAAAAAATCTATCCCTACACATTTTGATTGCTTCTAGAATTGTAGCTATCAGATTCAAGTCCTGGCAGGCTCAGAGGTTAACATACAGAGTTGAAGAGCCATGAGGAGGCACAATATATACAAGATGAATTATACAGGTTTGTCCATTTTTATCCTAAGGGTGATGGATCGAGATGGAAGAAACACAGTGTTGGACATGACCTAATGCAATGTTATGGGTGCTCTGTACAGAGATTCTGGATTCCAAGTACTAGCTGGAGCAGCTAAGAGTGACTGGGAATGGCTCCGACAATGGTTGGTTCATCAAAACATGGATGCAAAGGTGCCCTACCCTAAATAAAATGCCAGAATTTCCTTGGCACACTGCAAAGCAGCAGTTCTTAGGAGGACTACTGAGCTCTGGACTCATTTTATATGGTACATAAGATGGGAATTATTTTCACAAAAATTCCAAAATGTTATTTTCCATTTTATACCATGGGGATAGTGCCACTGGTGGTACAGAAGTAATAAAGGCAAACGCTGCCAGTGCATCAGAATCAAGAATCAAGGTAGCACGGCTGCCCATTGTAATCTCACTGCTCTGCACACACAATAAAAGGGAGAATGCAAGTTTCACTTAAGATATCCTGGTGAAGCAGAAAAAATACTAAGTATACTAAATTTCAACACTCGAAGGTGCATCTTTTTAATACCCTGTGTAGTGAAATGGAAAGTACCTACAAAGCACTTTTATTATGTACTGAAGTATGATGGTTGTTTTGAGAAAAAGCATTTCTGTGATTACTTGAAGTGGAGCCTGAACTAACCAGTTTTTCCCTCATGGAATAGCATATTTTACTTGAGAGAATGACTAACAGACCAACTACAGACATTTTCCTGAAAATGAATGAATCAGCCTCATTTCAATTATAACAACTGGCATTTGTTGATGATACACACACACACACACACACACGTTCTGGGGATTGAATCCATGGGTGCTCTACCACTGAGCTATATCCTTAGCCTTTCTGTTTCTAATTTTTTTTTGAGACAGGATCTCACTAAGTTGCCCAGGCTGGCTTCAAACTTGTGATCCTCCTGCCTCAACCTCCTGAGTCACTAGGATTATAAGCGAGCACCACTGCACCCAGCAAAAATTTGAATTTTCAAGTCAAAATGAGTGAAGGAAAACTTGTATCTGCCACTACAAACTTTGACAACTCTTCAATTTCTGATATTAACAAAATATGAGTTTTAATCTTACACAAATGAAATATGTCAACATTTAGAAAATCTACATAGTTCAAAGAACTAACATTTTGCAAATGGCCAGTGCATGATATAACAAAACCACACAAAATTTATTCAAAGTTCAAGACAGACCATTAGATTTTAACAGTAAAAAAATTATCAATGTAATTTCAATGTCACTTTGTAATTAACCTTTCAGAAAATATTACTTGTCCAAGTTTTGGTATCTAAGAAATATTTATTAAGCTTCTCAGCTTCGATTTTTAATATGGTAAACAATAATAGATAACCCAAATAAACAAAAATTCTTTGGAGTTCTCAACAATTTTTTAAAATGCAAAGAATTCTGAAACTAAAAAGATTAAGATAGTCTACCACAGAGGAAGGTATCCAAAGACTTAATGAGATCTGAATTCAAGAACAGATTTGCCAACCAGGCACTGTGGCACACACCTATAATCCCAGACACTCAGGAGGCTGAGGCAGGAGAATTGAAAGTTTGAGGCCAACCTAGGCAAGCCTGTCTCAAAATAAAAAATGAGAAGGGCTGCGATATAGTTCAGTGGTAAAGCACCCCTGGGTTCAATCCCTAGTACTGCCATTTCATTGAAGAACTTCCTTCTCCAAATATGTCCCCAAGAGAGTTGAGAGGGCACCCCTTTTAGCAGGTCTGTAAGAAATAGATTCACTAAGGGATTCCCAGCATCCTTGATCTTTTCTGTGTTGCCATCTAATGAGTTCCCCTGAATTCAGTGTCGATGACTGAATCTAGGGGTGGCAGAGGCCACGTGGCAGAATTACCCTCCAAAAACAAGGTGGAGGTATTCACTGTCATGGGCAACACGGCCAAAGCTATAGACAGAATGCTTTGGACCTCAGAGCCACTGGGGTCAGGAAGTTAATCTCAGTGACTCTAGAACTTAATAGATGGGCAAAGTCTTATTGGATTTGTAGATGCAGAAAGCCTCTAGGTAGCCAGGCACAGTGGCTAATGCCTGTAATCCCAGTACTTGGGAGGCTGAGACAGAAGGATTGCAGGTTCCAGACCAGCCTCAGCAAGTTAGCAAGACCCTGTTTCAAAATAAAAAGGGCTGGGGGTATAGCTCAGAGATACAATGTTCCTGGATTCAATCCCCAGTACCACCACCAACAACAACAAAACAATCTCTAGGTTTGTTCAACCCCAGCCTAGTCTGAGTCGAATCACCCAAGTGGAGACTTGTAGCCCCTCAACCAATTCCTGGATGTGAGCCAGGTCACAGACCCAGAGCTCCCTAAATACAGAGGCACCGAGTCATCTTGAGGAATTTCTCTTCACACAGTCAAAAATGAATATTGCAAAGCATCTTCCTAGCCTTCCCTTCCTTTTCTATAAGAGACTTAGAGAAAATGAAAATTTTGATATATATAATTAGATATATAGCATATATCTTATATCTTATATATGCTATATATGTATCCATTTGTCTTCTTAACCGGAGCCCATTACACATAACTCACTATTGTTTTGAGCACCCACTTATGAATGCCAAATGTGGTTTCACACAGTAATTCAATTCCTGCGGCAATTGGATACGTCTAGAAGTTAATCCACAGTGAGGGTCTGTCTCAAAGAACAATTCCAAAGCCAGGCACTGAGGTGAGCTAAATGTTAAGTCTCTATGTTCAGGGGAACCGTTCAAGAAATATATCGATCATATGCCTACTTCCTGTCAGGCACTGTGCCAGGATACAGAAGAAGAATAAGGCCTAGAGACAGCTCAGTCTCCTGAAAGCTCCTTTAAGAGACAGGATGAGAAGGAGCCCGGGAGCCTTCCTCTCCCATCAATTTGTCCTCTGTCCCATCCAGATTGAATTGTGACCAGGCATCTTTTCCAAGGTTCTTTTTCACTACTCTGTTTTTCCTGGAGAAAAAGTTTTTGTCTCAGCAGCAGCAGCAGCAGCAGGGACTCTTTGGACGGTGGAGTACTTATGCTAATCAGTGATCTGGCACCCGCTCACTGATTCTTTGGTCTGATTATTTATTATTTACACAGTGTGGTAAGGGCAGATGGCATTCTGCAATGTGCAGAACTCTGAGAAGGAAGCCCAGCCTCAAGGCGTTGACGGTCTGGTTTAGACATAAACAAAACGCTGAATAAACAGTGAGACATCTTCTGAGTTGATGTGGCTGGAAAGGAGGAAGAAAAAAAAAACCTGGGCGACCAAGAGAAAGAAGTGAATTTTATGGAGGGATTTGAAGGAGAAAAAAGGAACATGAAAAATGTGCACTATTTCAAGAGACACACAAGAAAGGTTACCAAACCAAGGGGATAAAAGGGAAACAAAAGGAGCATTGAGGAGCAAGTTCCAGGAGAAGAAAGAACTCAATGAGATTTTCTGCTTGGCCTTTTGGTTGGAGGGTTGAGAGGCAGGGGTGTGTGAGGGAAGAAAACCTTAATGATCATGGGCGAAGGCGACAAGGTCACTAGCTAGTGTTGACTTTCTTGGGAGGAAAAGAAAAAGATGGCAATCGGAAGTGTGAGAAGACTTGGAGAAAGTCTGAATGAGAAGAGAAGAGGAAAATGGAGAACTCGGATGACGAGTTTCAACATGAGCCATGGGAGCCAGTCACTTCTGTCGGCTGGGCCCATGCACCTGACCTTGACTGGGTTCAGAGATTTTCTCTTCTTGATTCGCCTAGAGATGATCAGAACTCTCAATATCTTACTCAAACTAATACAATTCACAAGTGGCTGTTATAGAAATAGGAATTTGGGTGCATTGATTCAGAGTAGGTGCTGAAGGTTGAAAGCAACCAGGTAGAAAGACAAGCCATGTGAATACCAAGCGCAGAGGGATGGACCAGCTATACCACAATAAGGGAGTCCCTTCATCAGGAAGACAAAATAATAAGTGAGTGTGCATCTAGTAACAGAGCTTCAAAATACATAAAGCAAAAATGGACAGAATTAAAGGGAGAAACAGACAAGTCCTGCTGGAGATGGTAATACCCTTTTCTCAGCAACCAACAGAACTAGAAAAAATTAGTAATCTACAAGTAATGACAAGTCATTACAAGTAACCTACACGTAACAACAAGTCATTAGTAATGATTTGGACCACTTGGGCCTAAATAATATATTAAATTAATATATTAAAACATTTTACCCAACATCCACAAAACACACAATCTTTTCTATAATGGGTGATACTTTTGGCCCCCAGCATGTAGTTTGCCTGAATAAATTATGCCCACAGAGTGACAGTGTTTCATCGTGCTTCCAAATCTCATGTCCTCGCATCCAAATCATGTCACAGTTCACATTATGTTTGTTGTAGTCTTTCTGATTTTTAGGTAGTGATTCGAGGTTCCTAAGCAAGGTCTGGGAAATATTCCACTCTATTGTGCCTACAAATTTTCCTTGAGGCTGAATTATTTTGATATACCAATGTTAGCTTCACTATTAGACACAGAGAAATTCACCTTCTAATGACCCCCTCTAGCACTAGCACAAATATTCTGTACCTGAGGCCTAGGAGACCTGGTTTCTCATCCCCTCCCCAGTGCCACAACTTCCTAGCGGTGTGATTTTGAATACATAGCCTCTTCAACACTGATTCAGTTTTCAGTTTCCTGATCTGTATAACTCTTAGGGCTATAGTGCCGTTCAGCTGAATGGCTATCTGAAACCTTTTTATAAAATATGAAGCACATATTACAGGGCATTTTTTCTTTTCTTTTACTATTACCAGCCTTATAATTCTGAGAAAAGGGGTTTATGGCAGGTATCCTGTTTCCTGAACACACGTGAGTCAATCCTAGTGTGAGCAGCGATTGAGTGATGGAAAAATAAAGTGAATGTTAAGGGGTTTATTCTGAGGTAAAACCTGTAAAAATCTTAGCTTTCATACTGTCCCACAGATTATAATAGGAATAATGGGCACTTTTTTTGGTACTAGGGATTGAACCCAGAAGCATTCTACCTCTGAGCTACACCCCCATCTCATTTTCATTTTGAAACAGGGTGTTGCTAAGTTGCTGAGGGTCTCACTAAGTTGTTGGAGCTGGCCTTGAACCTGCGATCCTCCCATCTCAGTCTCCCAAATACTGGGATGACAGTCGTGTACCACTACACTTCACTTGGCCACTTCTTTTTTTTTTTTTTTTTTTTTTT
>PVJS01018220.1:0-35150 GCA_004027185.1 Glis glis | reverse complement strand
AAAAAAAAAAAAAAAAAAAAAAAAAAAAAAAATATATATATATATATATATATATATATATATATATAAACGGATACACCATCTTTGGAGACAATTTAGCAACACTTTTAGATGCCCATATCCTTTGACCCAGGGTATCTATTTCTAGGAACTACCTTACTATAGTTGCACAAATGTGCAGTAATCAATTTAAGAATGTTTTATTATAAACAGCAATTATATGTTTATCACTAGAGAACTTGTTAAATGCCTACACATCCATACCATGGAAAGCCTACCATCACTGAAAGAGATCTACATGAGCTGATTCAGAAAGCACTGTATGGTTGTCTCTGGAGGGTGGAATTACAAACAACTTTAATGTTTTCCCCTAAATACTTGTCAATGTTTTTCAAATTTTCTTCAGTAGACACATTGTGTTGTGTTTCAGATACAAAAGAAAAGTAACCTTCGCTAATTTCTTTGATGTCTAGTAAGCACAAAATTTATAGACAAAAATATTTTCTGAAACTCTAGTAAGAATTGTTCATTTCAAAACAAATAGCCCCAGTTTATGAGGAAAAAAACAACACATACATCCTACTGAGAAGAACCCAAGGTTACACTAACACTCGGTTTTTGCCCTTGCTAAGTTAAGTCTCTTCTTCCTAACCCCACAAAGGACATAACGATGCAAACTCCCAAGAAGAGGGAATTAGTGAAGCAAACAATAGAACATAAACAACTGGGGATGCAGGTTAAAGGTTACATGAAGTCCTCTATACTATCCTTGCAACTTTCCTATAAATTTGACTTTAAATTCATATTATAAAACGTTGTAAAGCCCTTGCCCCCTTGTTGAGCTCTGTGGTGAGCAGCTTGCTTACACCATCTCCTGCGGCCAGTCCTCGCCTCAGCAGGAAGTCCCAGGACAGGACCAACTTCCCCCACTCACCTGGACTCACTCAACTCCACCTTCTGGGATTCCCTGGTCTCCTCCAACTGGACCTTCTGGGATTCTTTGGTCTCCTGTGTGTCCGCTGCCTTCGGAGTGTGCACTTGAGAGGATTGATGGTTGCAGCGATGGGAAAGCCAGAAAAGTGAAGTTTTTCTTATGTATTTCCACCAATACATAAGAAATTATCTTCTCACTCCCCACCACTCACTGAGCCTGCAAACACTCCTATTTCTTATGGTTCTCAAAGGCAGAACAATCAGGAGAAAGGGAAGTCCCGACTGGGTGATAAAGGGATTGAGTCAGGCAGGAGCCCCTCAGCACGCAGTATCTGGCGTGCTTATTCCAGGCTCGGCAAAAGGTCACCGTTCCTCGAAGAGGAAGCAAACAATTGAGCAAAGCACATTTTCCAAAGTTTACTCTAAGTTTCCCCTATGGTTCTCTTGGGACAAACCTCTTGGACACAGGCCCGAAAGTAGGGAGCCAAGTGGGAGGCCATGAGGAAATGCAGTGCACAGAGCGATTTAAAAAGGCCGGGAGTCCAAGGAACAACGTCTGGTCCACTGGGGAAGGCGGCTCACCTTGGGGCATTTCCTCCTCGGTGTCACTGAAGTCATAGGGGTCATACGAGTCCCCGTCCTTGGCATCTGAGCGACGAGTCTTCCTCCTAAAATACCAACAGCAGTTAAGACAGAGAGAAGCTTTGGGGAGCCCCATCCTGCACCTCTGACCATGCAGAAATGGAAACAGAACCATCTACGATTGAAGAGGAACACCAGGCTGAGGCCTGTACCAACTGCTACTTCTTCTAAAAGAGATGGTCTCCAGACTAGAATACAAATAGGCCCTGCTTCCCAGTGCTCTTTTTCCATATCACCTACCCTATAAACTCAATTATGGGGACAAGGGGAAACTAATCTCAAGAATTTTGAAGTATATATTCAGAGACCTCAGCGAGTGGGTTATTGCTCCAGCTATTTCGCGTTTCTCAATGAGCCCGACAGGGGGGCTCACTGCCTCCCTCCCCTGTGCTCAGCTTATCTTCATCCTCGAACCCTGCAGGTCCCTGAGGAACCTGATGCCAACCGGGCAGCACCTGAGCCACCCCGCCTCTCGCCCCAGCCCAGCGCGGCATCGCACCCCGCTTCCCGTGCCCCACCTTACCTCTTCCTCTTCTGCTCACGGTCCTCCTGGCTTTGCTCTTCATCTTCTGACTCGGACTCATCCTCGCTGCGTCTCCTACGTTTCTTCTCCTTCTCTAGAACCTAGAACCAAGGCAAGTGTGGGTGGTCCGGAGGGGCCACTGATCCCAGGAACTGAATAAAGAACTGAGTGAGAGTCCTTTCTGTACCGTCGGCAGAAATGACTTCCGCAGTTCTAACGACTTTCCTAGCCTCTTTCATCCAATTTCCTAGTACCAGAGGCAGGGAGAGAAGCTGCTACTCATCTTTTAAAAATGCCAGGAGGCCTTTCACATGACGGGTGACAGGTACTCAATGTTTACTGAATAAAATAACAAATGGGGGAAGGGGTCCAAACCATAATGGTTAAGTGGAAAACAATTCATTTCTTTATAAATCAGGTGTTTAATTAAAATTTAAGACAACCCCTAACCTAGTAAAGAGAAAATAGGGAAAGCATATCAGACCCACAGCCAAATCCCCAGGGCTGTGACTGACTGCATGGGGGAATGGTAGGCAACGAGAAAAAGGGAGTCAAAGCTTCAAGACTTGGTATCTAAACTGAGAGACGCAATGTCGCAAACAGAAACCGGGGAAGAGAACGAGGAGCAAGCTTGAGAGTCTGACTTTTTTTTTGTGGTGGTGCGCGCTTGTAATCCCAGTCCCGGGGAGACTGAGACAGGAGGATCACAGGTTGGCAGCCAGCCTCAGCAACTTAGTGAGACTCTGTTTCAAAATGCCACTGGGTTCCATCCCCAGTGCCACAAAAAAAAGTTTGTCTTTTGACATGAGCTTTTGAGGTGTCAATGGGAGACTTGAAGAGACTGCCAAGGGGAAAGGTACAGAGAAAAAAGGATGATTAGCAAGGCAAACCCTTTGGAAATACCTACTTTTTTAAGACACAAAGGAAGTGGGAATACCCAGAGAAACAGGTGGCTGAATATATGGAACTTCAGTTGAGTCAGACTCTAGCAGCCCGGGCATCAGTATTTTAAAGTTTTCCACCTGATTCTCAGGTGCAGCCAGGGCTGAGAACCACCGCATCCTCCAGAGGAAGGAACGAGGTAAACTGAACACCGGCAGACAGATGCTGCTTGTTGACAATCACACGCAGGTTCAGCCACCCCGGGCTGAGAGGCCAGCACGCCTACGCTGTTCAGAGGAGCCCCTCACATCCAGGCATCGGAGTCCTCACCTTCTTGAAGTATGCATACTGGACCAGCTCCACAGCCTCCTCTGCGTCCTGCAGGTCCACAGTCTTGCTCATGCGGGCCTTCGCATGGGCCGTGGCCAGCCGAATCAGCGTCTCCAGTGTTCGCGCTGTAACTGGAGATGTCTGGAGAAGAAAACAAGAGGGGATGACTTATTCAGAATCCTTTAGGCATGTCCACCATTCCTTCTGCAGAGAAGGGAAATAAAGACAATACCAGAAAAGCTCCAGGACACCCAAGCAAAAAATCCTGAACTCTGTATTCTCATTTAAAATTCAGAAAGAAAAACGGTCAAGGAAATATATGCGAAAGGGTTCAGCAAGGGAGCAGGTGAGGCAGGGAGAAGAAAATCAGGCATCTTATAGCTGGAAAGATAAGAGGTTAGAAAGAGTGTAAAACTGAAGGGAGGAAAATAATCATTTATTGCAGGTCTACAACGCACCAGAAAATCTGCTTTAACAGCCATCCTATCATTTAACCCTCTTAACAACTTAGACAAGTTTTCCAAATGAAGGAAATGGGAATCAAAGACTTCCAAGTAGCCAGGCACGGTGGCACATGCCTGTACTCCCAGTATTTGGGAGGCTGAAACAGGAGGATCTCAGGTTTCAGGCCAGCCTCAGCAAATGAGCTAGAAGCTCAGTAACTTAGCAAGACCCTGTTTCAAAATAAAAAATAAGAAGGGCTGGGAGTGTAGCGCGGAGATAGAATGCCCCTGGGTTCAATCCCCCATACCAAAAGAAAAAAGTTTTATGTAATTTGTCCAAGGTCATGCTAAGACAGGGGCACGAATGTGGTAATCTTTTTAAAAGCTGTGTAAACTCACTTAAGTGCAAAAGAAGAACACGCTTGACACATTTGAAACAAGTGGTTCTCACGAGATGGGTATACACCAAACTGGGATGCTGTTATAGTTACATATAAAACGTCCCCTGAAGAGCTCATTTATTAATATTCAGTGTTGATATGATTGAGTCATGAGGGCTGTAATCCCAGAAGTGGATAAATCCATTGTAATGGATTTACCTGGGTGGCACCCAATAGGCCAGTAGGGTGTGGTCCCAGGGGCGAGGCCTTGGAGATTATATATATATGGCTCCTCCTCCCCCAGCTCCAGCTCTCTTGCTTCCCTTGATGTGTGCTCCATGATGTGAGCACAGCCATGTGCTCTCTCTTTCTCCGCTTCCTGTTACCATGCTCTGAGATCCATGGTCCCTGGCCTCACTTGGACTGAACCCGAAACCGTAAGAAAATACATCTTTCCTCTAAGTTACATGGTCAATCTTTAGATTATAGCTGCAAGAATGCTGACAGATACGGGTGCTTTTATCTTTTAAAAATGCAACTGTCTGAATGGGATCCTTGACCTAGTGAGGTGTGTGTGTGTGTGTGTGTGTGTGTGTGTGTGTGTGGTGTGTGTGTGGTGTGTGTGTGGTGTGTGTGTGTGTGGTACTGGGGGCTGAACCCAGGGACATTGTATCTCTGAGCTACACTCCCAGCCCTATTTTATTTTTAATTTTGAAACAGGGTCTCACTAAATTGCTGAGGCTGACCACAAACTGTGATCCTCCTGTCTCAGCCTCCCAAGTACTGGGATTACAGGCATGTACCACCAAGCCCACCAGCTACTACTGAGGTATTTTTGTTTTTTGTTTGTTTGCTACTGGGGATTTAACTCAGGGGCATTCTACCTCCAAGCTACATCCCCAGCCCTATTTTTTTTTTAATCAGGGTTTGCTAGGTTGATGAGAGTCTCACTACATGCTGAGGCTGTCCTCGAACTTGCAATCCTCCTGTCTCAGCCTCCGAAGTGCTTTGAATAATGATCATGGTTGCTCAATTCTTGGCCCTTTGTCAAAGTCCAGCCCAAACATCACACTCTGGGAATCCTTCCCTGACATTCAAATCCCTCCAGGGAATTCCATAGGAAAAATCAGTAACTTCATCTGTACTCACATTTATTCTTTCATTCATTCATTCCTTCTCTAAAAGTCCCCCATGGGGCTATACACTTATAAATATCTCTATATAACCTTCTATCTACCTTTCTGCCTACCCCTCTTGAATCTGAGCTCTTTGGAGATAGCTCTTGTTATTTTCACACTGCATGTAAGAACAGAGACTAGGCCGGTTCCCAGAAGTCATTCAGTTTGCTGAATGAGATGCATGTTATTTCTGGGGTCTTTATTTCAATATTTTTCTTTATAAAAGGAAATGGTTAAAATTGTACTAACAGGAAGTCTTCAGACAAGAAAGAATTGTTACATTAAAATGGCTCCAAAGCTCCCAGAGAGTGGGGATTCCTGCCCCAGTCATATACCAAAGCGACCCCGAGGGCCAGGCTCCCGGGCACTCACCCTGGCGGTGTCCGAGCTCATGCTGTCCTGGCTGCGCAGGCGTGAGTACTCTTCAGCAATGTAGGCAGCTGACTCCTGTGTCAGGACGGGCTTGATGATTTTGGCCACGTGGATGTACTTCTTCATGAATGCTGCACTCACCATCTTCTCCCTGGACCCACGCACAGTGAGTTCCACTTCCCCACCACACCTCACTACCTGCCTGGCCTAGTGCCTCTGCCTCTCCTCAGAGAAGTCAAGGTCGAGAGGCAGAGCAAAGCTGGGGCTAGGGCCCGTTACCATGACTACCATTTATGTGGAACATACACGAGGCTCTTTCACATGCTTTTACTCAATTGTACATGTGATCTGTAAGTCAGACCATTCAGATGGGAAGTTTGGGCCTTATCTGCCCTGCTTTATGGGAGGGAAAACTATGATTCAGAGAAGCTAAAATGCACTCAAATTCAGTTTTCCAACTCCAAATTCTGTATAATCAAAATGAAATGACTTTGAAAATTCTGCTTTTTACAACACCATGACCCAAAAGACACAGAGGATCTCACATCTCATGCTATGAGCACATGATCATTAGCCTCCCCTACACAAATCCACTTGCGAAGTCCCCCATGCTTGCTATCTACTGATCCTTCACCATAAACTCACCACCAACAACTACATGACACGTAAAGAAAGACATCACACACACACCATCAATTAGATATGTTGCCAAAACTTTGTATTTTAGGCAAAGATCTGGACCTGGGATGAATCACCCACCAATATTATGAGGCATCAGCCAAGAATAAGGGTAAATATAGACACCCAGGCAAGAAAACAGGCCTGCCTGGTTAGACTCCACGCATGACCTCCCTGAGCACGCCCTCCTCTAAGCTCAGGTATATGTGTGTTTTAATGACACAGATCTCAGACTCCCTCGAGCGCTGAGGGGAATGCTCACCGCTTCTTCTTGGTCCCGTGCAGAAGGTTGTCATGCTTCTCATATATCTGGGTGTCCTGCTGGTCGTCCTGGCTAAAGTTGGGATCGTCTGTGGCCAGGATATCCACGGAGCTACCCAAAGGCAGAGCTGGTGAACCCAAGTTGGGAGAAAGGAGAGGAAGAGTTCACTCAGGGAATTGCTTCTTCAACAGCAGATGTAGGTATGGGGAAAAGACTCACAAAGCAAGGTCCAGGAAGGAAACGCACATAGAACTGACAAATAAGGGTGGAACTGCCTTGCTCACAGAAGATATTCAAAGCTACTCCAGAACCCAAAACGGATGAAGACACACTCTTGGCTAACCTCCAGTGAGCAGGAAGTGAGCCGGTGGGCGAGGGCATCTGCAATATCAACCCCGACACAGGAACGCCCGCCTCCCCCTCGGGTGGGCCTGGGCCAGGAGCATCTGTTCAGGATCCCTCGCCTTCGTCACCCTGACTCTTGCCATGGCCTCACCATCGCCATCCTGCTCCCCCGGCGCTCTGTAACGATGCATCCTAAGCACGTGGTCGGAGATCTCCCGATCCTGCTCAGGGTCCATCTGATCCAGCATGATGAAGAGCAGGTCAAATCGAGACAGCAGTGAGTCCTGCAGCCCAATGTTTTCCATTGGGGTCTTGTACTGGTCATACTGGGGAGCACAAGAGAAAAGGAAACGGAGGTGGCATTAAGAAGAGAGGATAAGGCCAGGTTGATTCTGAAAGTGGAAATGGAAGGCAGGACCAAAAAGAACAGACAACAACCAATGAAATCAAAGTCTTTTAAAGCTATTAAAACACATACATCATCTCTTTCACTTGAACCCTGGCCTAGCTGAGCTGAGCTGACTCAGGGGCCCACCGCCTAACACAGAAGCACGCATCACCCGGCCCGTCCTTCCCAATTCTGTTGGTCTCATTCCCAAGGAAGGAATTCCTAACTCTAGAGAGATGATTCCTCCCCTACCCGACACAAAGACAGGCCAGCTAGGTAGGTCAGGGGGACGTGGAACTTCAGAGTCTCTCACTGAGAAGGCAATGACCTCCAAATCGCAATGTCTTAGGAATCTAGGGAGTTTTTCTTGGCGATTTAAGAATGCTGATAATTTTTTTCTTTTTTCTTTTGGTGTTACTGGAAACCAAACCCAGGGCCTCATGTAAGGCAAGCAAACCCTGATCCTCTTTATCTTTCAATTCTAGGCCTGCTAGGCTGATGCCTACACACTCACAAACATGAGAAAGCACCCCACGAACCTTGCGGGTGCTGTCAGTACTGATGTGGACCATTCAGATCCTGCCATTTTCTCACATTTGCCAATCATTCTTCAGGAGGGTTAAACACACATCACCATTATCTTACTAACTATGGGTCTCAGCCCAGGTCACACATCAGAGCCAACCTGTGGTGACTTTCTAAACCAGAGCTAGCAGGAGTTCCAACCCAGAGGTTTGGATTTGGAAACGCTGGGCCAGGGATCACACATCTGTAGATTTAAAGACCCACCAAAACAGGCGTTCCATACATTGTGGGATTATAAACTACTACCGCACAGTGGGAGCTCTGGGTTCAAATTCTGACTCTGCCATTTTTGAAATTTATGAGCAAGTTACATAACCTGTGCCTCCATTTTCTCATCTATGAAATGGAAACACCTAATTCTCATTACTGAGAGAGGGAAGAAGTTGATAAATATACAGCGTTTGTAAGTGCTAGTGGAGGTACCATATACCATCAATTTGGCAATCTTCACCAAAATAAAAAGGTACATTAACACTTAATCCAGTAATTCCATTGCTAGGTAATTATACTATAGATTCCAAAAGTATAACAAAATACATATATATCATATTTGTTGCAGCTTCATTTGTAACAGCAGGAGGAAAGGGAAACGAAATGTCCATCAAATGGAGACTAGTCAAGTTACTTTAAGTCCATACAGTGGAAAACTGGAAAACTTTTTTAATAAGGCAAAAGTCAGCAAGCTCCAAGAAAATAAAAAAATAATAATATCTAGATACATCAGTCATGCTAAAAACAGAGATCATGTATTTGCTGGTACATGCTTAGTTTTGATTCCTGAAACACTCCAAAGCTGTTAGTGGTTATCTCTTGGGAATGAGACAGGAGATAGAAGGCTTTTTAGTTTTCATATTACATCTGTTTTGTTTAAAAATCCTGCCACTACTGCATGTAATAATTTCATTTTAATGACAATACAAGTTACTTGGGCTGTGAGACTACAAATTGTTTTGTTAACTTTTTTGTATTTTTAAATAAATAACTTTCCAGAGTATTTTGCTGTGTAGGAATGGGTAAGGAAACACTGCTCTAAACCAAGGATAATGACAACATAAAATATACTTCAGTCTTTGACCTGTTGTTCCTCTAGAATAAACTTCTCAGCTGAGTTACTCAGCAAAACCAAATGAAGGCAAGGAGAATGGTTAAGGACCGGATCCCACTCACCCTGCCATAGACAGGGTTGGCAGCTGCCAAAACACTGCAGCGAGCATTCAGCCGAGCGTGGATGCCAGCCTTGGCGATGGTCACTCGACCCTGCTCCATCACTTCGTGGATGGCCGTGCGGTCCATGTCAGACATCTTGTCAAACTCATCGATGCAAACCACGCCTCGGTCAGCCAGGACCATAGCCCCTGCTTCAAGACGGCGCTCCCCTGGGAAGAAAGAAGGTAAAAATAAGTGCATGGTCTAGGTTATAAGGGACAAACAGAAGGGATTTCAATCTCCTTCCTAGGTACCTCTCCCCATAGCACATGAGGATATAGTAAAGAAATTTCAGCTCTGAAGCTTGCAGGAAACCTTAGTAGGTTCACCTTTTCAGCTCCAAACTGAACAACATCTTTGTCTCACTTTGACCCCCAAGCAGCTAACGTCTCATAACCTCCTTTTAGATTCTCTCTCTTCATCCTCATCCTCAAGTGACATCCAGTTAATTTTTGCTCTCTTCCACGAGTCTTCAAATCTCTTCTCCCAGGTTCCTCAAATAGTCTGATCTTCATTTTTATGTCCCTTCCAATTTGCTAAGCTTTTTTCTTTGAAACTCTTTCAAATCACCTTCTAAGAAACACTCCTGCCAATAGAAGGTCACCCAAAGACTTAAAGAGCCCACTCAGTATTACAGGTACTCAGTCCTCTGTCACCCAGCCCCAACTAACCTCTCGACTATCTTCCAAACACAAGCAGCCTAAGAGCAAGCTCACAGGATCCATGCTCATGCTGCGCCTCTGCTAAGGACCCTTTCACCCTTACCTGTTTCCTGGTCTGTGGTGACAGCAGCCGTCAGACCCACTCCAGAGGAGCCCCGGCCGGTGGTGGGGATAGCCCGAGGTGCCGTGCAGAGCACATACCGCAGAAGCTGAGACTTGGCAACGGATGGGTCTCCTGTGGGATGGGGCAGTGATGACTCTCCAGGCAACACCCTCCACCCCAGCAAGTTCTGCTTTCCCAGCACAGCACTCGCACAACAGAGACACACAGTAACTAGTTGTCAAAGATTATTTCCTTCCCTTTTCCTTTTACCATTCATGGAAGAATACATTTTAGATATTATACATCAAGAATTCCAGGAATATTTTCTGATGGGATTGAAATATTCCCGTGTAGAATATACAATCTTTCATATTACAAGTCCTCGCAACCCCAGTCCTCAAGGTGAGAGCCCCAACACCATACCTATTAGAAGAATATTGATGTCCCCGCGGATGTGGCTGCCATTTTCTAGGTCTCGTTCCACCCCGCCCAGGAGCAAGCAGAGGATGGCCTTCTTGACGTAGTCATGCCCGTGGATACTGGGGGCCAGTGACCTGGCCAGCTGGTCAAAGATGTCCTAAGGAGGAAGAGCCGGCAGAGTGAAGAGCCCAGCCAAAGGGGATGGGGCTTTGCAGGGCTCTGCTTTACATGTCTGCCTACAGAAAACGGGTGAGGAACTATACGAACATAAACACTATTCCCAGCTGCAAAAGCTTCTGCTCTAAGACAAACCGCACTATCAGAACAGGTGCAAAGGCAAACGAGACTCCAAAATTTGTTTAGATGATTAATCTTCAAGAAAAAATTACTGGCGTGGTCATGCATGCCTGTAATCCTACGGGAGGCTAAGACAGGAGGATCAGAAGTTTGAGGCCAGCCTCAGCAACTTAGCAAGATGAGTGTTTCAAAATAAAAAAGGGCTGGAGGTGTAGCTCAGAGGTACAATGTCCCTGGATTCAATCCCCCAGCACCAGCAAATAATAATAAAAAAAAAAGAGCAGGGATGGTTTCAAAACATTTTAAGTTTATTAAGAATGTGTATTTGATTCAGCAGTAACCTTTATCACACATATTCATATGTTTTGCTCAACTCTAAAAGTAGACATCCTGTCTTTAAAAAGAAAAAAAAGGTTGGGTGTGGTAGCACATGCTTCTAACCCCAGCCACTCAAGAGGCTGAGGCAGGAGGATCCAAAGTTCAAGGCCAAACTGGGCAACTTAGGGAAACCCTGTCTAGAAATAAAATAAAAAAGGGGTGGGGAATATAACTCAGTGGTAGAGCACTTGCCCAGCATGTACAAGGCCCTAGGTTTGAACCTCAGTACTACCAAAAAGAGACAGACAAACACACACACAGGAAAGGAAGAAAGAAAAAGACAGGAAAAACAAGTTGGAAAACTAACACAAAAATAACATTACATTTTAAATTTAAGTAATAATGCATCATTCATGTCTTCATTAATAAGACTCCATGGTACACTGATATTCTATCTCCCACCCAAATATTTGTATTAGGTTCACTTAGCAGCCCAGCAGGTAGGACAACAGAAATATTAGAGATCAAATGGAAAAACACCCTTGTACTTGCTAACTGGAACAAAACTGGAAGCTAGCAACAAACACTTGAGAGAAAAGACCCTGACCTTGCTCCCGATCCAGCAAAAGACAGCCACAGACCCACACAGGGCTTTCAAATCCATTCCCACCCTCCAACCCCTGAAGGAAGCCCAAACCTTGGAGCGGGTTTTACTGAACTTCTTGATCTTGGCTATATCCTCAGCAGAGAATGAAGGCTGAACATCCTTGCTCATGTGCTTCACGTTACAGGCAATCAGGACAGTCCTGGGACAAAAAAGAGAGAAGAAGCCTGCTATATTCAGTACCCAACATCAGGAGCTAGTACCTCCAACAGCTCTCTTCTGAACAACTAATTTGGTCTGTCCATGATCCAAACAGGTTGATGATACCCCCACTGTAATTTATTTATCTCCTACCAACTTAGAAAAAATTGATGTCCCCACTAGGTTAAGACAGATGTGTATATGAGAAGGAGGTGGGAAGTGGGAAATTTCCAGGTTAAGCCATGAGGCTGTAATCATGTCACCAATCACCCCTACTTTCAGCATAAAATGCTAATTATCACCAACTTTATCTGACAGGACAGAGGTATGGGATGTATCCATCTTGTGGGCTAGCAGCGAGCTCCACCCATCAGTTAGCGTTCTCTGGAATCTGCAAACTGGAGAGATGCCCTACCAGGAACCAAGAGCATTCCACGCACTTCCCAGCACACCCCTCACCTGAAGGTCCCTGAGGTGTAGCCTCCCTTCTTCCCGGGAAGGCAGCGGTAGGTCCCCACCACCTGGACTCGGTCGCCAGGCTTCACTCTGTCCACCAAGTCGTCGTCCAGAATGACGTCAACAGACCGGGGCAGCTGGCCGGCGGGGGCCTTCTCGGGCATCTCCTGGATGGTGACAGTCTGGTGGTCCTTATAGACAGAAAGGCCATATTCTGTCTCAAGGGGGTTGTTCTCCTCATCCTAGAAAAGGGCACACAGAAAAATTGTTATTTTAGTCTCATCTTTAAAATGCTAAACACACCTGGCACGGAAAACATAATTCAGAGATGATTTCATGAAATTTTAATGTTTAGGTACCAAAAAAGCCAGCTTTTTCCACCTCTGTATCTGGGCTAGTAATAAGCTACCTAATGGAAGGGGTAACACATAGTCTGATGGAACTACGGCTGCATTAACATCTAAATTAGGGTTTTTAATTCCCCTAGTAAAGGTGAATATATGCTCACTCTCTGGCTCAGTTTTTCTACTCCTAGGTATTACCCAATAGAAACCTTCACCCAAAGCCATTCATTACAATACAGCAACATTATTCCATATCTCAGCATTTAATCTGGAGGTATGAGATTCTTTTTGTGTGTATGTGTGTGTGGTATTGGGGATGGAACCCAGGGGCATTGTACCTCTAAGCTACATCTCCAGCCCTATTTTATTTTTATTTGGAAGCAGGGTCTTACTAGGTTGATGAGAGTCTCACTGCTTGCTGAGGCTGACCTTGAACCTGCGATCCTCCTGTCTCAGCCTCCCAAGTACTGGGATTACAGGCGTGTGCCACCCAGCTCTAAACTAAGAGATTCCCAAGTAAGTTTCAGTTATAACTCTAAGATATTCTTGTGTTGGTCCTTTGTATGTTTGATTTCGCCGCCACTTAATAATATTGAAGGACTGGATCTTATTTTTATCTGTGTCCTCCATAGGGCCCAATAGTGCTCTGGATACAGTAGCTCTCAGTCAATATTTGATGGGGGAGAGGGAGATGCTTTGACAGAATGAGTTCAGAAATCAGGGTAATCAATTTTAATGATCTTTTGTCTCATTAGGTATGAAGGCCTTATACTGTCCTTAACTCAAATCAATACAAAGGCTATAAAGCCCTTTCTACACCAGCCTTCTCCCAAATCCACTGAAATATTTGCAAAGATTACACAATAACATATACCATAAGTATTTCCCACTTTGCTTTTAAAAAGCATATTAGAAAATTATATATAACTTTGCTAAAATATAATGATGACTTTTTCCCCCTTTCAACACCTTCATAGTGTTCCAATTTTCTAAAATATTTAAAAAAAAAGAATAATTGTGGAGTTTTCACAGTAAAAAGTGTGGCCTGTAATCAATCTTTCCTTTGGATTAATCCTCACTACCCTACCTGTCTCTAGAAGAAAGACTTCAGATATTATACAATTACTTGCATTTAAATGTATCTTTTAACTCCAATCCCCAAGGAGGCCAAAGTGATTCATTTCCTCTCACCTTAGTTGGGTAGACAGAGCTGGACGGAAAGGCCACCAGGGTGGTAAGATCAGAGTAACGCCGCTCTATGGTCTTCTTGGTAGCAGGGCAGTAGTGGACACTGCGAACAACTTTGGGACGAACTAGGGAACCTAGGGATGGAAAATGTGCATACAAAGTCAACCAGTCAGTGAGAGAGGTGGGCTCTAAACCCACACAAGCCTATAAAGACTCCAAATACCATGTTTTCCTGACTAGATTAAGCTATTTCAGTATTACCTGTCATTTGTTCATTTTTGTTTTTTTTTTTTGTGGTACTAGGGATTAAATTCAGAGGCATTCTATATCTGAGTTCCGAGCTACACCCCTACCCCTATTTTATTTTATTTTATTGTTTTGAAACACGGTCTTGCTAGGTTGCTGAGAGTCTCGGTAAGTTGCTGAGGCTGGCCTCAAACCTGAGATTTTTTTTTTTTTTGCAGTACTGGGGATTGAACCCAGGGGTGTTCTACCTCCGAGCTATACCTCCAGCCCTATTTTTTATACTTTATTTTGAAACCGGGTCTCACGAAGTTGCAGAGGGACTCACTAAGTAGCTGAGGCTGGCCGCGAACCCAGATCCTCCGGTCTCCGCCTCCCGAGTAATGGGATTACAAGCGTGCACCACCACGCCTGGCTATTCTTTATTTTTGAAATAGGGTCTCACTAAGTTATGGAGGTCCTCACTAAGTAGCTGAGGCCGGCGGCGAATCTGCAATCCTCCTGTCTCAGCCTCCCAAGTACTGGGATTACAAGCGTGTGCCACCACACCTGGCTCAAATCTGAGATTTTTAAATTTATACATAGAACATCACCATATCCAAGTAAAATTTTAAGTACCACTGATCCCAATTAAGAAATAGGAGGAGTTCATGGCTGGCATGAGATTGTCAGGAGCTAAGATTCCTCTAGCTCTAAGCAGAATTCATCATTCTGCCAGCTCATATGGTCGCTAACAATCACTGTGCACATTCTGAGCTCCAACTTTTACTACATAATTCCCATGTTCCACCTCTCTGAAACCATAAGCTATCCAGATCTACTCTTCTCTCCTGCTTTCCCAGTCCCCCTTTGTCTATCCCACCTCCATTTCCTAGTGCCCCCCTGTAACCCACTTACATTTAGTGACAATGCCCTCCACACAGACTACACAGCTGAGGAAGCAGGAAGTAAGAGTCCGGGGAGAGACGTGCTTAGAGCCAAAGCTGCCCTCCAATCCTATGTAGAATTCCTCGTACTGCTTGGCATAGGTGGCATCAATGGAAGCCACAAAATCCTTTAAAGCCCGTTGGAATGCAACCAGCTCCTCAAAAGCATTGCTCAGGAGGCTGCAAATGGGCATGAGAAAGAATAATTAGGCAGAGGAAGCAGAACTCAAAAAACCAACCTTCAACACAGAAGTAAACATTCTTAGACCATTATGGTAAGGAAGAGAAAATCCAGCTGCTACTCTCTGAAATTCTATATGCCTGCGAAATGCATCAGAACTGAATACCAACTTTAATTCAACTTTATCAAAGATTTTTAAGTTATTCAGCTAAACATTGGAAGGTGGGGCACTTAAAAGGAAAATGCCCACCATCTCCTTTTGAAAAAAAAAATATGTACAAGTGAGGCCAGGATGGCTTCTAGATCATTCCCAAGTCAGCCAGGTCCTTTCACAGGAAACCTATTACAACCTGAGCGAGAGGGAGCTGTTCTCACTCAGACCTAGAACATTCCCCCTCGCCACTCACCGGTTAGCCCTCTTTTCATTTTTCCTGCGCAGATCATTCACATTAACAATTAGCCGGTATTGGTTGTCACTGATCAGCTCCCGAACTTTGCTCTGATAAATCCCTTGATCTTCCTGCAAAACATCCACCACGTATCACTACAGCCACAAATTCAAAAATAAGATGTGTCTAAACAGAAGCAATTCTCACCGCAAGATAAATATGTTAACCTTAGCACCAGAGCCAAATTCCAAGTATGTGTTCATCAATTTCTTCCTTTCATTCACTAGCCTCAAACTCCAACTACACCTTAATGGGGACACTATACGAATTATAATGACTTCCTCAGGGTCCATGTTATTATTTCCATTATCATCACGAGCTCTTCTGTATGTTGTCATTTCTCAAGTTTAATGGGGGACTAAAAATGGGCTCATAGGAACTTTAAAAGGAGAATAAGTAAAAATCTTGCTAAAATGTAAATTTAATTAAAAAAAGAGAGGGATATGCTAACTTGCTTGACTGTAGTATTTCACTATGTATATCAAAATATGTCGTACACCTGAAATATATACGCTAAAAATGTAAATTAAATGGACTTCAAAATTCACATTTAAATTGCTTTTCATTTATCACCAAACTTTCAAAGTGCCTTATCAACAGTCTGTAGCTTTAAATTGCACTGCATACAAACCCCCTTTTTTGTAACGTTCTGCACACAAAACACTTTGTATGTGTGTGGGCGGGGGAGGTAACTGCGGGTTGAATCCTGGGGGTTCTATCTCTGACCTACACCCCCAGCCCTTTTTTATTTTCTAACAGGGTCTTCGCCAAATTACCGCGCGCTAGCCTTGAACCTGCGATCTTCCCGTCTCAGCCTCCCAAGTACCGCGATTACAGTCGTGCGCCACCGCTCCCAGCTGACACTTTTAATCTGCATCTTATTTAGTATGGGGGGTGGGAGTGAAGGAGCCAAATTAGGAAGTCTTTTCCTCGCGTTGTAGGCTGGTCGATAAACTCTGCGGTCTACAAGGCGGCCGATCACTACTGTCCTACAGCGGTCCCCCCCCCCATCTTCCCCTCAAATTAAGACTGAGACCGCGTGATGCCGAAGAGCCCGAGGCGGGCTTTGCCATTTTGTCTGAACTTGCGCGGACCCAGTGGCCTCTGGCGCGCCCCGCCATCACTTGTCGTTAGGCGCAAGTTACACGATCGCTAAGAATGCAGCTACAGAGAGAGCACTCACTAGCGAGTCCCTCCGCCGGGAGCAGTCGGGAGGCCGCGGCGGAGGCCCGAGCGCCCGCCGGCCGGCTGCAGGTCTGCAGGCCTCGCTCCCGCTCCCGCTCCCGCTCCCGCCCCGGGGCTGCGCGGACCCGCAGCGCCATCCGGCCGGCCTCCCACGGCGGGTCCCCGTCCGCACCCAGCACCAGCGCGCCGGCCCGGCGCCCCCGCACCTCGTCGTCCAAGAAGTCCAGGTAATCTCTCTGCGCCTCCCGGAGCTCCACGTCGTCCAGCACCACCGTCCCCGCCATGCCGGCCGCCTCGGATTTGCCCCCTACAAAACCTCGTGGGGGAGTGTACGGGTGACTCCGCCCCCGCGCGAAAACCTCGGAACTTTTCCCGCCACAGAGCTGTCCTCAAGGAAGAGGCGGGGGCACCGGGAGCCGCTGCACGTGATGATTGGCCGATCCCTGTGGCGTCAATAGCGAGTGTCCTATCGGGAGGTTCTTCTTCTTCCGGTTTTCCGCCCCAGCCTCGCGGTGGCGGGAAAAGTGCCATCCGGGATCCTCAGTTTCTCCCCGCCCTGTTCCGCCCCTGCGGAAGGGAAAGCTGACCAATGGGGCAGAGAGCAGGCTCGCAGCCCCTGCTCATTGGGCAGCTGGAAGGGGCGACCCTGAGAGACGGAAGCGCTGCGTTCTGGGAGTTGTAGTCTTTTTCCGGATATTGGCAGGGTGTTTTGTTTTGATTTGTCTTGTTCTGTTTTGGTACTGGGGATGAACCGAGGGGCGTTCTACCTCCGAGCTACACCCCCAGACCTTTTTATTTTTTAATTTTGAAACAGGGTCTTTCTAAGTTGCCGAAGCTGGCTTCGAACCTGCAAATCCTCCTGTGTCAGCCTCCCAAGTACTGAGATGACAGGTGTGCTCTACCGTGCCAGGCTGGCAGGGTTTTTTCAAGCTGCAGTTTCCTGATTTACGGCGGTGTCCAAATTAGCCGGGCAGTTGGACTTTTCTTGAAAGTAGAGTAACTGTAAGAGAATGAGGTTTTATAACGCAGGGAAGTGAAAATATAAACAGAAAAGCAAATGGTCAGTCGGGCGTGGTGGTGCACGCCTGTAATCCCAGTACTTGGGAGGCTGAGACAGGAGGATTGCAGGTTCCAGGTCAGCCTCAACAATTTAGCAAAGCCCTCAGCAATTTAGCAAGACCCTGTTTCAAAGTAAAAAAAAAAATAAAACAGGGCTGGGGATGTAGCTCGGAAGTAGAATACCCCTGGATTCAATTCCCAGTAACTAACACACACACACACACACACACACACACACACACACACGTCTTCAGAATGTATCCAAGTCAAAACTACCTCCAGCGGCTTGGGGGCAGGAGAGGTGGCAGACTTTTGAGACTCTATTGTATGAAAGATAGAATCAGCATCTTAGGGATAGGTTATTTAATTCAGGACTCATCTGAAATCTGAATACCATTGCCTGAAGTACCGTATAAAAATATCAGGTTGTAGAGCTGGGCATGGTGGCACACGCCTGTAATCCCAGTACTTGGGAGGCTGAGACAGGAGGATCCTGGTTCAAAGCCAGCCTTGGCAACTTAGCAAGGCCCTCCACAACATAGTGAGACCCTATTTCCAAATAAGAAATAATATCGGGTTGGGGGTATAACTTGGAGGTAGAAATGCCTCTGGATTCAATCCCCAGTACATACATACATACATACATACATACAAATACACACACACACACACACACACACACACACACATATCACGTTGTAGAAAAATGTTAAGGGAAAGAAAAATTGTCGATACATACCCCACCCCACCCCCTAGATAAACCCTTCTCATGTTATACAAAATTCTGGACATAGTTACTACAACATTTTACTTGCAAACAGGTAAGGTAAAGGCTTTCTTGCCTTATAAAAAGAACACTGGATCCTTTTAAGTGACTTAATTTGCCGAAATATTAACACAAGAGGTAAAAAGTGTTTCATGCTACCGGTTGAGTATCAGTCAGTAATTAAGAACTATATAAACCGGGCATGGTGGCCCATACCTGTAATCCTAGTACTTGGGAGGCTGAGATAGGAGGTTCACAGGTTCAAGGACAGTCTCAGCAAGTAGTGAGACTTTCATCAACACAAGACCCTGTTTCAAAATAAAAATTAAAAATAGGGCTGGGGGTGTAGCTCAGAGGTAGAATGCCCCTGGGTTCAATCCCCAGTACCACAAAAAAAAAAGAAAAAGAACTATATAGCAAGTCTGACATTACAATTTTTTCTTTTCTTTTTCTTTTTTCTTTTTTTCCCCACTTTGGTACTAGGGATTGAACCCAGAGGTATTCTACTTCTGAGCTACACCCCCAGTCCAATTTTATTTCTTATTTGAAAACAGGGTCTCACTAGGTTGCTGAAAGCCTCACTAAGTTGCAGAGGCTGGCTTCCAACCTGCGATCCTCCTGTCTCAGCCTCCCAAGTACTGGGATTACAAGCGTGCGCCACCACGCTCGGTTGTTTTTTTTTTTTTTTTGGCTTTTTTTTTTTTGAGCATTCTACCTCCGATCTACAACCCCAGCCCTATTTTATTTTTTGCCTCACTAAGTTGCTGAGGCTGGCCTGGAACCTGCAATCCTCCTGTCTCAGCCTCCCAAGCACTGGGATTACAGGAGTGTACCATCACTCCCGGCTGACAATTTTTTAAAGACCAATCACTTGTCCAAGTCTTTTGTTTGTTTTTAATCCTTCAAGGTTGGTTTTTCAAGTGTACTGTTCAATGAATGTTTACCTATTTATATATCTATGTTAACCACTCACTGCACAATAAAGAACATGCCCATTGCCCTAGCATGTGTTTTTGTTTGTTTATTTGTTGTTTCTTTGTTATTTTGTGGTACTAGGAATTGAACCCAGGGGCATACTACCTCTGAGCTTCACCCCCAGCCCTTTTTATTTTTCTTTTTGAAACAGGGTCTCTATAAGTTTTCAAGGGTCTCACTAAATTGCTGAGACTGGCCTTGAGCCTATAATCCTCCTGTCTCAGCCTCCTAAGTACTGAGATTACAGGTGTGTACCACCACACCCAGCTACGGGCATGTGCCTTTAATATTACTCAACAAGAAGCTAAAGTATCAGACATTTGACAACTCTCTAACTGAAATTACCATTGACTGATTATTAACTTATGCTTGAAGGTCTCCAGGACTCTTTAGGCTGATAAACATCTTAAGCATAATCTGCCTAAACAAAATGTATGGGGTTTATTTGTGTATATGTATTTCTAGTCATCATTATTCAGTTTATGGGTACTATGCATTTTGGGCCATCCTGATGATCAGATAATCAGTCCTTAGTCAAAGAAAAAAGACTGTCACCTGAATGCTTGCTTTCGTATATAGTAACAGGCCAAAAAAAAAAAAAAAAGAAAGAGTCTAGAATGAGGATCCTGTTTGCAATGATATAGTAAGAGATAACTACTTATTCAGACTATCTTTATCACCTGATCTCAACTCATTTTATTAGTATATTGGATGCAATACTGATAATATTCTCTGCTCTGAAAACAACTTGAAATTGACAATAAAATAACCAGGAAGCTTAGTTCAAACCAGCAAAGAAATGAAGTCATTTGCAGTGGAAAGTCTAAAGGAGTTACAGTACGGAAACCACATCTTTGATTCTTACACATTTTTTTTTTCTGGGCTTTAGTTTCCTCACATAGAAGATGAGGAAGCTGAGTTGAAAAATAACTAGTAAATCTATCCCACTCTAGCATTTCATGAGCCCATGGCGAATTTAAAAACTAGGTAAAGACAAATTCCATTTAATGAATTAGTCATGCCGTGGTCTTTGACAAAAACTTGACTTGCCCTAATTTCATCTTCAGCTATGAAGAACATACGGATATTTACTGGTATTTCTCCCTGTTTTCATGAGGACATGAAATCGTTAAGCAGAGAAAGCACGTTTCCTTGGTTTTCTCCCTGTCCTCCAAAATGCCCAGGGAGAACAATCAATTGGGTTGTTCCTAAAGAAAAATTAGAAGCATTTGTACATATCTCATTCAAAGTCCAAGTGAGCTTTGCCAATGCACCAGCTCTACTTCTAACTCAAAAAGAAGAAGCATTTGAGTTAAATTTTCATTTTGAGTTAGCATTTGATTAACCTAATGAAGTTGTGTGTGTACAGTTTCCCTATTTGCTCACATTCTTGTTTTCTTGTTTCTGTTTTCTTTCCACCTTAGGTCTTGGTGGACCCAAGACAATTGCCAAGGCTAAAGAACACTAGGGGGCTCCCTGGAATGCAGAAGTGTGGAGGAAGACAGTGGAAAACAGAGATGGCAAATTATATATAATAAATACTTTCATTTTTCCATGTCCTCAGAGGCCAGAAGTACTCAAAAGTACAATGCAAATCCATATAATAAACATTACTTTCTAAATGATATATAGCTTTGTTCAAACCAGTGAACAACATTATATGTTGCAGAACATTTCAATCAATACTTGGTCATTAATAACTTGTTTTAGGCATTCAAGAAATCTATTATCATTCCTTTGACACTCACTCATAAGCCACAAAAACTTGGAAATCAGAAAACCTATGCCCCCAGGTGCCAAAGAAGCTTAAGTAATAAGGTGAAGATGCAGATTTGTCCCAGCTTAAGTAGATCTATTCCCTTCTGTGATGTGCACTAGTCAAAAACATCTCTAGATGCTGCAGTCTAGGGTTTCCAGCACCAAGTCAGACAGAGTTGGTTACTCTTTCTGGCTTCTCTACATATTGTCTGCATGGCTATAGGCAATTTCTTTAGCTACTCTGAACTTCAATGTCTTCTTTCAAGTTAGATTCAAAGTAATACCCAGCGCAAAGAATGGCTGAGTATTCAGTGCAGTAATAACAGATAGAAAACGCCGAGAAAGGTGCAGGTATGTAGTAAGCATTACGTAAATGTTAACCATGGTGGTAATGGAGAGGAGTCAAGAGATGGGGATGGGAAAGGAAGAAGCACAGAGTGCATTCTGAAACCATTTAAACCACCCGGTTCAAGCCCCCTTCCACTTCCACCAAAAACTTAGAACCAGTCCAGACATTTCCCTACATAAGACCTTGTCTATTGAAAATCCAGTTGGCTAAATGAGTAACGCACTCATACACAGGGTATGATTTGACTCCAGTTCTACCAGTATGGAAAGCCATCAGGCACATTTGTTCCGTGCTTAAGGAATAGTATGAAATACCAAATGGTCCTGGAATAAATTGCTGTTATTTTTTTTTTTTTTTTTGGTACTGAGGATTGAACCCAGGGGCATTCCACCTCTGAGCTACACACCCAGTCCTTTTTATTGTTTATTTTGAAAGAGGGTCTCACTAAGTTGCTAAGTATCTTAATACATTGACCTAGAACCCAAGATCCTTCTGTCTCAGCCTTCCAAGTACTGGTATAACAGGTGTGTGCCACCATGCCTGGCAGTCAGTGTGTCTTCTTAAAAAATCTAATCACCTTTCTTTCATCTCTTCTCTACCCCTATCTTTGATTAGGGATGCTTAATGTTAGAAATGCTACGAGAGCAAGAAAATCCAGGTTCCAGAGACCATCATGATCCTGGTTTTCTTTTTGAACTTGACAACACAGTTGGCATACCAACAACTTGTGATTCATTGTCACTTGCCAAGGTTAATTTCAGCAATCTGATTTCTTAGTCTCTGAAAAGTCATCTCTAGTCTTAATTTCACAAAATTTCAATGAGGATCTGTTTGAAGAGCTTTGCTTCAATTCTTAGAGACAAAGATTTGCAGAAGGAAATTATCAAAAACTAATCGAGTGACCAGCAACTTGGAAGGCTGAGGTAGGAGAATTACAAGTTTTAGACCAGCCTCAGCAACTTAGTGAGACCCTGTTTCAAAACTTAAAAATTTGCCGGGCGTGGTGGCGCACCCTTGTAATCCCAGTACTTGGGAGGCTGAGACCGGAGGATCCGGGTTCGCGGCCAGCCTCGGCTACTTAGTGAGGCCCTCTGCAACTTAGTGAGACCCAGTTTCAAAATAAAGAATAAAAAATAGGGCCGGGGGTGTAGCTCAGAGGTAGAACACCCCTGGGTTCAATCCCTGGTATCGCAAAAAAAGAAAAAAAAACTTAAAATTTTTAAAAAGGGCTGGTGATGTAACTTAGTGGTAGGGCGCCCCTGCATTCGCGAAGCTCTTTACCATATAATCTTATTCAAGTGTGTGTGTGTGTGTGTGTGTGTGTGTGTGTGTGTTATGAACAACCCAGGGGCTTTCTACCTCTGAACTACACCCCCAGCCCTATTTTATATTTTATTTTGAAACAGGGTCTCACTAAGTTGCAGAAGGCCTCACTAAGTTGCTAAGGTTGGCCGCAAACCTGTGATCCTCCTATCTCAATTTCCCAAGTACTGGGATAACAGGTGTGCACCCCCATACCCAGTTTATAATTTTACTTAATTTTAAACACACCTTTTCAGATATTTTAATTCTCATTTTACAGATAAGGAAACTAAAGCTTAAATGATCCCAGAATTCCACAGCAGTAAGACATAGGGATAGGATTAAGATTCAGATCTATATGGCTATATTAAACAGCATTGAGTGTGTTTAGATCCAAATGCAGGATTTGACTCAATAGAATTTACTTAAATATTAAGTGAACAGATATTTTATATTTCAAAACATTTTAATTGAGTTTAAAAACATGTTATAGGTGTGGTATAAAATATATGCATTCATAAATGGCAGATATAAGCCAGGCATGATGGCATATGCCTGTAATCCTAGCACTTGGGAGGCTGAGAAAGGAGGATTGCAGGTTTGAGGCCAGCCTCAGCAACTTAGCAAGACCCTGTTTCAAAATAAATAAAATGGGGCTAGGAGGTGTAGCTCAGAAGTAGAGTGCCCCTGGGCTGGATCCCCAGTTCCACACGATAGATAGATGATAGAAAGATGATAGAGAGATAGATAGATGATAGATGGGTAGATAGATGATGATGATAGATGATAGATAGATAGATAGATAGATAGATAAATGATAGATAGATAGATAGATAGATAGATGGATAGATGAGAGAGACAGAGAGAGAGAAGATATGTTTGCCCTGAAGTGAGGAGGGAAGGCTAAAGGAGATCATACAGTCAGTCCTCCGTATCCATGCACTCTGCATCCATGGAGTCAACCAACCCCAGATCAAACATATTTTTTAAAAATTTGTATCTGTAGCCAGGTGTGGTGGCGCAAGCCTGTAATCCCAGTAGTTGGGAGGCTGAGACAGGAGGATCACAAGTTTGAGGACAGCCTCAGCAACTTAGTGAGGCCCTCAGCAACTTAGTAAGATCCTGTTTCAACATAAAAAGAATGAAATAGGGCTGGAGGTATAACCCGGAGGTAGAATGCCCCTGGGTTCAATTCCCGGTACCGCAAAAAAAAAAAAAAAAAGATTGATCTGACTGAAGCGTCGGTATAATAGATTCTTAAAATCATATAATAAGAAACAAAATTGGGTGTGGTGGCACACCCCTGTAATTCCAGTAGGTCAAGACAGGAGGATCGCAGGTTCAAGGCCAGTCTCAGCAACTTAGTAAGACCCTGTTTCAAAATAAAAAAATAACAGCCGGGAGTGGTGGTGCATGCCTGTAATCCTAGTACTTGAGAGGCTGAGACAGGAAGATCACAGGTTCGTGGCCAGCCTTGGCAACTTAGTGAGGCCACCTGCAACTTAGCAAAACCCCGTTTCAAAATAAAGAGTAAAAAAGGGCTGTGTAGCTCAGAGGTATAACACCACTGGGTTCAACCCCCAGTATCACATAATAATAATAATAATAATAATAATAATAATAATAATTTTAAAAAGCCGGGCATGGTGGCGCAGGCTTGTAATCTCAGTATTTGGGAGGCTGAGACAGGAGGATCGTAGGTTGTCGGCCAGCCTCAGCTACTTAGTGAGGCCCTCTGCAACTTAGTGAGACCCTGTTTCAAAATAAAGAATAAAAAATAGGGCTAGGGTGTAGCTTGGAGGTAGAATGCCCCTGGGTTCAAACCCAGTACAGCAAAACAATAATAATAATAATAATAAATAAGTAAATAAATAAATTAGGGCTAGGGATGTAGCATGGAGGTAGAATGCCTCTGGGTTCAAACTTCAATACCAAAAATAAAAAATAAAAATAAAAACCCAGGAAAGCAGAGGAATCAGAAAAAAATGAGTATGAGACATTTCAGAGGAAAAACTTTCAGATTTAATAACTATGCATGTGGATAGAAGTAGGAATGAGGGAGAGGAAGTAGGAATGAGGGAGAGGAAAAATTATATATATATAAAATTTCATGTATTATATATTATTATACATAATATATATTATATATAGCATAAATTAGACACAGTGCCTCAAGGGCTTATAAAAAGCATGTAGATACTAATGATATGTAGATCTTAGATCTTTATTTAGAATGAATAATAGTTTTGCAGTTAGCTGGGCATGGTGGTACACGCCTATGATTCTGGTACTTGGGAGGCTGAGACAGGAGGATCACAGGTTGGAGGCCAGCTTCAAAAATTTAGCAAGACCTGTAGCAACTTAGTAAGACCCTGTTTCAAAATAAAGATAAATAAATAAAAGGGTTGGGGGGTTGGGGGTATAGCTCAGAGGTAGAATGCCCCTGTGTTCAATCCCTAGCACCACACACACACACACACACACACACACACACACACACATTTTGCAACTAAGACACAAAAAGAAATGTAAAAAAATGCAAAAACAACTAAGTTTCCCAAAACAGGAGTAGTCAGAAAAGGAATACAATCTTGACATTTAGTTTTCAACTTTTGACTAGGACAATATAGGAAAGGAAGGCAAGTTAGATTTTGTTAAATTGTAAAAACAAAGTCTATATAAACTGTAAACTGTATAATAAGGCATAGTCTATGTATATTATACCTCCAACAATTTTATTCTGAAAATCTAAGCAAAGAAAATAAATCAAATCATAAAATTGTCACTACCACAGCTGAATAGAAGAGGGGTAGAAAACCAGTGCTACTTTGAAGTCAGCTGAATGTATGTGTGTGTGTGTGTGTGTGTGTGTGTGTGTCTGTGTGTCTCTGTGTCTGTGTGTCTGTGTATGTAGTTGTGGGGATGGAACCCAGGGGCATTCTACCTCTGAGCTACACCCCCCAGCCCTATTTTATTCTTTTATTTTGAAACAGGGTCTCACTAAATTGTGAAGAGTCTCACTAAGTAGCTGAGGCTGGCCACGAACCCTGATCCTCCTGTCTCAGCCTCCCAAGTACTGGGATTACAAGTGTGTACTACCATGCCCGGCTTGAATACTAATTTTAATTGGATCTATACCATTTGTGTAAGAAGCTGCAGTTCCCATCCACAGCACTCACAATCAGTCTGATAGACCCGAAACCAGGGCTCAGGGTGAATCCATCGCACTGCATCCTCTACTTACTGAACATTTAACAAAATAGGAGCCGAATTTGAAAAATGCATGCGAGGCACAGTGAGATATCATCCACAGAAATGGCTGTATTGATTACTCACTTGCCCTACAGTGAAATACAATCAGTCACTCCCCTCCTGCACCAGAGCCCGTGCCCACAGTGCCCCTCCAGCATCTTACTCCATTCTTCCAACACAGTTGTGGGAATCTTTAGATCAAAAGAAATACAGGCCTGCCTTCCCCTTCCGGCCCTCTGATATTCTGTTAATTTTAGAGAGGGGAGAAAAACCGTTGGCACTCCAATTTTATATTTGATGTGCCACAAGGATCAAAACAAAGATCTCCGAGAAGCTGCGGGGTTTGATGTTTGCCTCTTTCCCCAGCTTTTCACTGGAGCCTTTGATGAATCTCCAAAGAATATCTCTGATCTGAAACCAAACCCGATGGAACTGTTTGCTGGCCTCGGTCCATCTGCTTAGCCACCTGCTTCTCTCCATGCTAATTCAGGGAGGGAGATGAGAAACCTGAAGGTCTTGGCCCAGAGCCTTAGCCTATGGAAGGTGGCTTTTATTTTTTACTTTTATTTTATTTATTTGTTTGTTTGTTTATTATTTGTGTGGCACTGGGGATTGTTTGTTTGTTTATTATTTGTGTGGCACTGGGGATTGAACTCAGGGACATTCTACCTCGGAGCTACACCCCCAGCCCTATTTTATTTTTATTTAGAAACAGGGTCTCACTAGGTTGCTGAGAGTCTCACTACTTGCTGAGGCTGTCCTCGAACCTATGATCCTCCTGTCTCATCCTCCCAAGTACTGGGATTATAAGCATGCACCACCATTCCTGGTGAAGGTGGCTTTTTTAAATAATCATTCTTTATTCACTGTCATGCACCAATGCCATCCTCATTACTTGGAAATACAAAATAGTCCAACAATATTTATTTACATAAATAAATGACTATTAGGATACATACCAGTATTTCAGAGCTGGAAGTCACCCTGTAGGCCATTTAGTCTAAAGCCCCATTTCATAATTTAGACAACTGAGGTCCAGAAAAATTCAATTAGTCTAAAATCAACAGTATTTAAAATGAAGAGGCTTTTTTAAAAAGGTAGATAAATAAAATAGAAGACTGTAATTTGAGCAAGTCAAACTTTTAGAATTGAGAGATATAGTTATTGAAAGAATAAATTAATGGATTGGCTAAAAGCAGAATGGACATGTTTAAAAGGAGATACACTAGATGATGGAGCTGAGGAAATTGCCCATAATGCAGCAGAGGAGACGACAATAAAATTTGAAGAATGATTTGATATACCTTGCTTAGGATTTATATTTATGTTCTTATAAATACAACAAAACAATGGTGAGCAAAGAAATCAGTAAACATGGGGGTAAACCTAAGAAGGTGCTGATTCTCTCCAGGCCTGGTGGTGCACACCCATAATCCCAGTACTTGGGAGGCTGAGACAGGAGAATCGAAGGTTTGAGGACAGCCTCAGCAACTTAGTGAGACCCTCTTTCAAAATAAAAAACAAAATAGGGCTAGGGGCATAGCTCAAAAGTAGGATGCCCTGTACAAAAAAAAAAGAAAAGAAAAGAAAAAGGAAAGTGTTGACTCTAAAAATTAGGCTGGGAGTATAAACTAGATGGAAATAACTAGCATTATCTAATGTTCTATGCAATTTAGGGTGTTTTTTTTTTTAGGTGCTGGGTATTGAACCCAGAGGCATTCTACCTCTGAGCTACATCTCCAGCCTATTTTTTATGTTGTATTTTGAAACAGGGTCTCGCTAAGCTGGTGAGGGCCTCACTAAGTTCTTGAGGTTGGCCTTGAACCTGTGATTCTCCTGTCTCAGCCTCCCAATTACTGGGATTACGGGTGTGCACCACCACTCCCGGCTTAAGGTTTTAAAATATACAAACCTACTATTTATTTTTATTAACACAAAAGTATAGCAAAATATATCAATATTCCTAGGAATGAATGACACAAATCCACTTCAGGATAGTAATTTTTTCTGGAAGAGGGGCAAACAAAGGGGCATGGATCATTAGTTAACTCTCTGTATAGTTTATTGTAAAAAATATTTGAAACAAGTAAGACAAGATGGTAATGTGCATAAAATCTGGGTGGTGCATATGGGTTTCCAACTGCTTTCTGTTTGAAACTGATAATAGCTGCATATTATTATCTTTCATAAAAATTACAATTTAAAAGAAACACGTTAGGCCAAACCATTCAGATACGTTCCTATTTTGTTGTTGTTTGTTTGTACTGGGGATTGAACACAGGGGCATTCTACCTCCGAGGTAAACCTCCAGCCCTATTCTATTTTCTATTTTTGAAACAGGGTCTCTCTCTCTCAGTTGTGGAGGGTCATCACTAAGTTGCTGAGGCTGGCCTGGAACCTGCCATCCTCCTGTCTCAGTCTCCAAACACCGTGTCCGGCTTGTGTTGAGCTATTTCTATCTGCCAGGTTTAGATCTTAAGAATTCAACATGATTATTTGTTGCTTGGGAAAACTGTTCACAAAATACTAAGCTCACATAAGGAGTCCTCCCCATAGCAGCGGACTGTGGATCTGAGCATCCGGAAATTTTGTTTCCTTAAAACAGGAGCCAGCAACTTATTTAATCCCGTGTTCTATTAGTAGGACCAGTTAGTACCTTGAGGGCCTTGGATGGCAGTGAGGGAGGAAGGCAGGGGACAAAGGATAAAGGGTTATGGTCGAGGGCTCCTAACTGCCTTTGCTCACAGGGGAACTACAGCGACATTTCCCTGTAGAAGGAAGTGGGGGTGGGATGACCTTATCTTCTTGCCTTGACATTTCCTTGGGTGCTTCTTTATTTTATTACAAGTTGTTTTTATATATCTGACTCTCCCAATGAACCATATCTTCTTCCACTTATTACCGAGTGCTTACTTAGCACAGTGCCTGACCTGGAATTGGCAATAATGAATGTTTGTTAACATTGAATAATACATAACTTCAGATCATAATTAACTTTTTGGGAGCCAGGCGTGGTGGCACACACTTGTAATCCCAGTGTTTGGGAAGCTGAGACAGGAGGATCACAGGTTTGTGACCAGCCTTAACTACTTAGTGAGGCCCTCTGCAACTTAGTGAGACCCTGTTTCAATAATAATAATAATAATAATAATAATAGTAATTAACTTCTTGGCCTCTTGCTCTCACTTACCCAGCTTCCTTTTGACCCATAAGACCTCCAAGTCTTTCCTTTTGCTTCATCGGATCCATGGGTCCCTCTTTCAGAACCTCAAAATTTGAATCCTATAAACTTATTCTATCTTTAGCTCTTCACTGGGACACTCAAACTGTTTCTAGATGTGCCACAAGGTATCTTGTCCTGAAGATGAAAGAGACAGACTGGGCGTGTAACAGGGGCCTGGCAGCTAACCAATGGCCTGTTGCAAAGCTGACATGTTTACTCCTTTGTCCTCCCATTTCCATCACCCCTGGTTAATAAATAACATGTTCTTATCTGTTTACTGATAGAAGGCGACCTGGCACCTGTGGATCTGAATAAGAACTGATTCAAAGAACACTTAGACATGAACTGTGTCCCTTCTGCTAAACACACCAGCATGACCCTAACCTGTGGACCTGAAATGACTCAAGGGAGACTCAAACGTGAACTGCGTCCCTTCTGATAAGACACCAGCAGGACCCTCAAGAGCTAACTCTTAAATGGGACTTGATTCCTTTGTTCAGGGAGAATCCAGGCTTGTTCCTGAACTCTTAAGTTCACTGGTTTCTCCAATTTGCTAATCAAATCAAAGGCTTGTCCCAATTATCTGATTCTGCAAATTGGGACAGGTACTGGGATTTGGTATTGGCACGGTGTCTGGAAATAGGGATTTTTCTGGGGTCCCAGCAGGGTCACAGATTCCTGAGCCTGACTTTTGTTTTCTTAACCTTATTTAATGGTTTGTATCTGGAATGTCCCTTAAAACCTCATGTGTCAGCCAGGCATGGTGGTGCACACCTATAATCCAAGTACTTGGGAGACTGAGACAGAAAGATTGCAGATTCAAAGTCAGCCTCAGCAACTTAGTAAGACTCTCAGCAACTAATGAGACCGTTTCAAAATTTAAAAAAATAAAATAAGGTTGGGGATCTAGTTCAGAGGTAGAATGCGCCTGGGTTCAGTCCCGAGTACAATAACAGATAAACAAAAAATGGCCCTCACGTGTTAGGCAGATAGCAATGTTCCGAGGTGAAGTAACTGAATCATGAGGGCTGTAGCCTCATCAGTGGATTGACCCACTGACTGGTTTATAACTTGAGTGCATTGACTAGGTGGTAACAGTAGACAGAGTTGGGGGAAGTGGGTCTCTGGTGTTGGAGCTTATATCTGTCCCTGGTCTGTCCCTCTCGCTCTCTCTCTTTCTGTTTCTGGCTCCTTATGAGTTGGGCAGCTTTCCCCCACCACACCTTGCTGCTATGATGCTTCTGTCTTGGAGCTGGCCAACCATGGACCGAGCCTCAAAAACTGTGAGCGAAAATAAAGCTTTCCTCCTCGAAGTTCTCAGCTATTTTGGTCACAGCGAAGCAAAGCTGACTAACATACCTCATGAGAAATGTGACTGGGAGCCATGGTGGCGAGGACCAAGGGCAGGCTGGGGCAGTTTCTGACACCTCGTTTTCATGTCCTTCCTGCCACTTTGCTCCAGACTGAAGTTCGGGATCCTTGGGCATTACCTCACATGAGCCATGGCCTTCCAAAGCCGACCCTGGTCTTTATGCTAACAATCCTTTCTTCAAGAGAATTCAGCTGTGCTTACAGCTGTGGGTGGTACTATCTTAACAGAGGAAGCAATCTGGCCCAAGATATTTCTGTCAACTGTGCTGTGGGCACCAGTCTGTTTTCTTCAGTTGCAGCTCAATGGATTTTCCAACAAAGATGTTGGGAGCACTCGGTCTGCTGGAGGGCGGGCAGCTGGCCCCACTTTGAGCCTGCCTCCTTGTTGACTATCCAGCATGTAACACCTCCTGGCCTTTCAGCGGTGAGCTGTTCAAGAGGCATATTGAGACTGGGTGAGGTGGCATGTGCCTATAATTCCAGTACTTGGGAGGCTGAAACAGAAGAACTGCAGGTTCAAGGCCAGCCTCAGCAACTTTGCAAGACTGTTACAAAATAAAAAATAAAAAGGGCTGTAGCTCAGACATAGAATGCCCTGGGATTCAATCACCAAAAAATAGAAAAAAGAGTCATATTGAACAAGGAGGAAAGCTGAATGTCACTCAGTGTATTAGTCAGCTTTTTTGTTGCTGTAATCAAAACGCCTGACAAGAACAACTTAGAGGAGAAAAGGTTTATTTGGCTCACAGTTTCAGAAGGTAAGTCCATGGCTGGTTAGCTCCAAGGCAGAAACATCATGGTGGCAGGGTGTGACAGAGGAAAGCTGCTCAGGGCTTCCAGAAGCAGAGAGAAAGGGAGGAAGGGACCAGGGACAGATAGAGTCCCCAAGGTCATACCCCCAGTGACCTCCCTATAGTTACCACCCAGCAAGTCCATTCAAATTATTAATCCATCAATGGACTTATCTACTGATGAGGAATCATCCACTCATGATTCAATTATTTCACCTTTGAGCATTTCTGCATGGCCGACACATGAGCTTCTGTGGGGGACATTCTATATCCAAATTATAACACCCAGATGTTTGCATAGCACATGTACACAAAAGACCAAGGGCTGGTACAGGGCTTGCTTTATTATAACCCACCCTTGTGGTAACTAATCCAGTCCTACAAGACCTTACTTACTCCAGTGAGGCCTTAATCCAGTCTCAGAGAATTAACCCAGTCTGTTGAGAAAAACGAATCCATTCATGAGGATTCCTCCATGACCTAACCACCTCCCAAAGTCTCTGCCTCCTGACGCCAGCTGCCTTGAGGGATTACATCTCAGCATAAGTTTTGGTGGGAACAAACCATATTCAAATCATAGCAGCGCCCTTGCAAAAGAGGCCCGAGGGCAGCCCTGCCCCTTCAACTGCAGGAGGATGTAACAAAATGGTGTCATCTATGAGGAGCGGGCCCTCACCTCAGACTTCCCAGCCTCAATCCTGTGCCTATAAGCCACTCAACCTGTGGTAGTTCATTATAGCAGCCCAACAGGACTGGTACAAATGGGTACAGACTTTCTGATTTGCAAGATGAAAAGATTTCAGCAATCTGTTTTGACAATGATATAAATATATCTCCCACTGTTGAACTATACACTTAAAACGGATTGAGATGGAAAATTTTATGGGTTTTTGAAGCCACACATCATTCCTTCCTTCATGGCCCTAATGATTTAAAGAGGAAGATAATCATAAAGTAAACTTGCAAATAAATGATTAGCACTATAAAGAAACAGAATAATACTTGGTGTGATAGTGATCAGGTCTCATTATGGCCCAGACTAGATATCTGTAGGCTCTTCAGAGAAAGCTGTGCTCCCCAGTCCTCTGTCTAAATGTGAAGTGGTCCTGGAAATGAGTTCTACACACTCAATCTCAAGCCCTGCTTTGATGACTGCAGTAACAGTGGTGGCAGCAAGTCTCCTTATGCCAACAAAAACACCACAATTTCTCTTTATCGTTGGATTCCTTGAAACACAGAACAGGCTGAGGATGACCATTGTCTAGACTGCAGCGTTCTTTAGTATTGTCATAAGCATTTTTGTATAATTTGTATGATTTTTTTTTGTCTTTGTAAGAGTAGATATTGCCTTTTTTAGGCCTCAGTTTCAAAGCATCTTTGGTGTCTTATTTAGAGTCATACTGAAAAGAGAGGTAGAGGCTAGGGATGTAGCTCAGTGGTAGAGTGCATGCTTAGCATGTGTGAGGACGTGTGTTTGATTCCCCCACACCGCCAAAAGATGAGAGAGACGAGAGAGAGAGAGAGCTGCAGGCACACACTTAACTCATAAGAGCTCACCTCCAATTAATCTTTGAGGGTAGGTATTTTAAGTGGATATTTTCAAGCTCCATGAAAGTGTGTGCCCTTCTTCATCAGGGAAGAGAGTTGCCTTTGATGTTTTCATGTCAAACAATGGTGAAGCCACTGGGGAGGTTTCCCTCCCTCTGCACGGTTGACGTCTCAACCTCTACTCAACTGCTCAGGTTCCCCTTAGCCCAGGGCCTTGCTGCATCCATAACCCAGGCCTCCGTGTAGGCCCCTGCTTTTAAGGTAAAGTTAAGAATGGCAAGGTGACAGGAAAATCAGGGGCCCTTCCCTCCTCTCTTCCACTGATGCCCAGTTGATAAGTCTCCACCCAAGAACCAGAACCAACTCTGATCCTCATTCAAACTTGTCTGAGTCTTCAGAGAGTGCTAACAGGTCTGTGATGATCCTGCATGGTGACATGTTCATGCTCGAAGTGATGCGCTGTCAGAACTAGAATCAGACATGGTCAGTACAGCTGGGCTCCTTCACGTTGCAGAGGAGAAGTCAGGGCTTGGGGAGGTCCTAGGACTTTGGGGTTCTTGGCAATGAACCCCCTAGACCAGAGCTTTTCTTTTCTTTTATCTTATTGTGTGTGGTACTGAGGAATAAACTCAGGGGTGTTCTACCTCTGAGCTATACCCCCAGCCTTATTTTATTTTTTATCTTGAAACAGGGTCTCACTAAGTTGCTGAGGCTGGCCTTGAACCTGCAATCCTCCTGTCTCAGCCTCCCAAGTACTGGGATTACAGGCATGCGCCACACACGCGGCCAGAGCTTTTCCAAGTTTAGGATTTACCCAACAGACCAACAACCAACATCCTCCTGGTACAGTTACCCCTTGGCAAAATGCTGGGGCAGATGAAAGATGAAGCTGAGGCATTATTTTAATCTTTTTTTTTTTTTTTGCGGTACTGGGGATTGAACCTCCGGGCTACACCCCCAGCCCTATTTTTTAGTTCTTTATTTTGAAACAGGGTCTCACTAAGGTGCAGAGGGTGTCACTAAGTAGCTGAGGCTGGCCGCAAACCCGGATCCTCTTGTCTCAGCCTCCTAAGTACTGGGATTACAAGCCGGCCTATTTAAATCTTTTGATCCAAGCTTGGGTGCCGCCTGTCTTCAATGGTCACTAGCAGCTGATGCCAGGCGCTTAGGATCCTCCGGGCCCTAAGAGTCTCAGGACCAACCTTCATCTCAGCTCAGCCTTGAAATACCCAGGAACAAAATTTCTTCCTCTTCCTTCCCACTCCCCAATTAGCAAATAAACACCTGCCCTATCTCCACACTGTGTCGTCACCGAAATAAAAACTTTCCTCTCTACCTTATTGTCATCACTAACATTAAAAACCATCTGTATGTTACCTATCACCCTCCACATCCCATGTGACCCACAAATTTTAAAGGAGATAAACAAGAACATACAGACTAATCAAAACTTAAAAAAAAAAGTTACGCTGTTCAGTAGAACATTCTAAGTTAGGTAGAGTCACTCCCTCTAAAATCCTTGCCACTCCCCCAGCACTTCTTCCCACCTCTCCACTTCTAGGAAACTGTGTGAGAGAGAACTGGAAGAGGGGAGGAGCTCAGGGGGAAACCAGAGAAATGACAGCTGCGCACGGGTGTGGTCTGGCTCTATTTCTAAAGATGGAGCAGCTGAGGCGCCACCTCCAGCTGCTTAAAATTCCAGTCCAGTGTTTGCCTTCCACTCTCGGAAGGTCAGGATCATGGGGAAAACAGCGGGCACCCCCTCAGCTGGTGGGCAGGGTGGCTGGGGAGGAGGGGTGGCAAGGAAGATGGTTGTTTTCACAAAACTGCTGGACCGAGCAAGGCAGCTGCAGAAACTTCATCTCCCAGGAGTCCCTCAGCTGAACCCCAGGAGACGGACAGCTCCACCATCCAATCAGCTCCCAGGATTACAGCCCTAAAACAGCCAATCACAACTAGAAGAGAGTGGATGCTTAACAGGGTAGAATTTCCTGGGTATTCTAATTTCATACCCCTGTTCTCACCCATAACA